>WEKX01020873.1:158923-196959 GCA_013390025.1 Pitta sordida | reverse complement strand
TTCAGCCATGCCTTCTTCCTTTCCTTTTTTCCTTTTTTTTTTTTTTTTTTTTTGTAACCAGGTACCCAGATTAGCTCAGCTGTTTATGGGAGCATAAAATTTGGTTGATACCAGAGCATTTAAGGTGATTTCGCTCAGCCAACATCTTGAGGTGCTGCTCTTGATCATGGCCTGGTTGTTAGAGTTGGGGAAAGGCTGTACTTTTGCTCAGTGGGCCTTCTCTTAACCTGAATCTTCTATGCTTGTGTGACTCCTCCAAAGTGCTGGTTGTTGCTCACATACAGAGACTATCATGTGATTAATTTACCTAAGCCAGAAAAGACAGTTGCATCTGACACAGCTGCTCAAGCCCTACTGTAAGAGATGCATTTTACGAATGTACAATGTCTTCTAAGCCAGTAACTGTCTTCCTGGAGTAGTTACAATAGATACGTGGTCATATTTTTAATAGTGAGCAAGAGGGGCTTTGCAATGATCTATTCTATTTTTGGCAGTGCTTGATGTTTTCCTTAGTGAATCTTTGTGGTGACAGGAAGAGAATTCTTACTGGGCTTCAAGTAGCACCCTGATGGGAGGAGAAGCATAGGTAGACAGATTAAAGTTTAAAATAAGTTAGGCAAATTGGAGACCTAGTCAGGAAGTGGGGGTGAATGGAGGGTTGAAGATAGTTGAAAGTGCCTCAGTAAAAACATGGGGTACAGTAATGAAGAAGAAAATCAAATGTATACATAAAGAATGAGGAGGAAATTTGATGTTAGCATTATAGTTGAGAATGAGAGTTTACTGTAAATGTCATGCTAAGTGTGACTTACCACATCATTGCAGAAAATAAAAGAAATTCAGCAATGAAGTGGTGTAAGGAAGTTAGTATGAGGTCTACTGCTCCAGCAAGACACAGGAAGTCTTGTTTCTGCTCTGCTTTGTACTGTATCTGGTTCTGGATGGTGCACTACAGCGAAAATAAATTCATTAGGTGGTGTTCAAAGAAGCAACAAGTGATCCAAGATCCAGAAAGCCTACCCTGTAAGGGAAGAGTCAGCCTCCTAACATTCCTTAGCTTAAAGGGAAGGTGTGAGAAGGAAGATGGAGATGATTTTCAAATATTTTAAAAGTTCTTGCCAGGAAGTTTTTGTCAAAAAAAAAAAAAAAGAAAGAACATAATCTATTGTTTATGGCTGTAATGAATAACAGGATATCAAGGTTAGGTAGTGGAAACAGTTTTTGTAATGGCAGATATGATTACATATTGGAGTAGATTGTTGAGGAAGAGTTGATGGTGAAGAATATCTATGTAGGCATTTTCAAAAGTAAGTTAAATCAGCAATGACAAGTGAAAGACACCGATACCATAATTGGTATCAGTAGAGATTTGGGGTAGCACAGAAAGAATGAGTTACGCTGATTTTTAAAATCAGTATGACAGTTCTGAAATAGGTCTTAACTAGGAAAGGCCTACAGCTGGCAGGAAGGGTTTGAGTTTGAACTAGCAATTATGCTGAAGTTAGTTCTGAGCAAAGGGTTGGACTGAATGACCCCTAGAAGTCCCTTCTAACCTGAATTAATCTGGTTATTCTTGACATTTGCCAGGCTTATCTCTTCTTGTGCCAAGAGCAACATGACAGGGTATTTCATTGCTAAATAATATTGATGCTTGCATGAGATATGTGAGAGTGGCCATTTATTATAATAAAATCTGATCCCTTAAAATACATAAAATGCTTGCCTGTATTTTAGCAGAATCCCTTATCTGTTTATTGTTAATCTCTTATTGTTGTTAACAATAAACAGCCACTACTATAGCTAGGAACCATGAACATGCTGTGTTTAGAAAAAAAATTACTTTTTTTTATGTGCTAGTGTGGTTTTGGGTTTTTTCTTTCCTTTTGTTTTTCCCCACTCCCACAGTTTGAAATACAGTATCTTATTCAGTAACCGTATTCCCGCTGTGTAATTATGACATTATTTGCTGTCTGGATAACAAAAAGGCTTTTTTCCTTTTTTCATTATTGATACAATTTTTAAGATTAGAATCCTAAAAGTTACTTCTTTTTAAGATGAGACACTGCTAAGTCTGTAATTTAGTTTCACTTACAATGCGCTATATTTTGTTCTCCTGAACATGACAGAAAGTGAATAGAAAGAAGCTTCCTTGCTCACAGTGGAAGTCTTTTTTCTGGCTAGTCTCTGCCTAAAAGGCAATTACTCTACAGTGTTTTAGAGCTGTGCTTCCAGCTGCTTTTCTAGTTGTCTCCTCGGCTTTCATGCAGCTTTCTCTCTGTTCCTGCAGATACTTCCCACAGATGTGCCACCCATCTATCTGGCTGTAAACAACAGAAACCCTGTTTTTGCTTGTGACAGGATATAATTTTTCTGTGTAATGCTCAAAAAGAATTTAAAAGTTTCCTATGCTTATCAAGCACAAATGTTGCTATTGTAGCCCACAAATACATCATGGTCTTGCATGTCAATGGCATGAACATTTTAAGTTTCTTCAGACCTTCAGAGATGGGCTGAACTAAACTTTTTTCCGTTACAAATTACTAGTGGAGTACTTGTGCCAATGAACAAGCCTCGTACTTAGTTGCATAACCCCTAGAGACAAACTGTAGAGGTACTGTTAGATTTGAATAAAACAAATGTGATGGGATTACATTTGATTTACAAGGTTGTTGTTAATTTGCAGCAATATGTGAGCAAGATGAAGCTTTGATCCTGAGTTGCTTGCAAGGAGGACAAGTTAGAATATGTTCTTAGAAACAGAGCTTGTTCAACACAGTTTTCAAGGCACAAAGAAACAAGGACAGTCAGCTACCTCAACCTACTAATGCATGGAAACAATAACCAGACTTCCACAATGGCCTGAATTTTATGCCCAGGCTAATAAGAATTTCTAAAAGATTCAGCCCTTAAAATAGTGTTATTAATTTTGAGGTTGTAGGACTCTTCTGACTGGTTGTCTTTTGCTGGAAGAGTTTTCTTCTGATGTGTTAAAATATTAAGGATTTGGCTGTGGATCAGCCATTACTAATCTCTGTTTAGTTTAGGAAGCTGCCTTTTCTTCCCGTAGTTCTTGGCTTGTACATGTACATTTGTTTCTGAGAGAAGGCTTAGGAATAATGTGAAGTAAGAGCATCTTGATTTACATGTATAGGAACTCACTGAGTTATTGACGATTCTGTAGTAGAAACAAATCACGTTCAAGTGTTCAAGCTTTCAGGTTGTCAGACCTGATTGCTTTTTCTGTGTGCTGCTGTGTTCTGCTTTCCTGTGTGCTTTGTTTCCTTACCACATTGGGCTCTAACTTTCTTATACTGAGAACAGCCATCATCTTAACCCTCAAAATCTGAGCCTTGAATGTTCTAGAGTATGCGAGCATATTAATGTGGTGATTCTTGGAGAAGGTTTGGGATACATACACCTGTTTTTTCCTCATGGCTTCTTTTTCTTCGTGGAAATCTTGCCTGGGCAGATATCCTCCAGATGCGGAGCCTGCAGCCCCGGATGGGTGGATGCTGCTGCACAGGCATCCTGTTGTTGACTGAGTTACTGCATTACCAGAAATTCCAGTTGCGTACACACAGATTGTTTGAGTGGGTACAGTACGTGACACCTTTGGGAAATTTTCTCTAAGTGCATATTTGTTGATAAGTAGTTGCTGAGAGATTGTAGACTAGTCCTTGCGCTTAGGGGATGGCTGAGAGGGGTCAGCCGCTAAGGTACTGCACAATTGCTTGGCATATGTGCTGTAAGTCACATTCTGGAGGACATGTAGAGGTGCAGATGTTGTTTGTGTGGAAGCATCAGGGTTAAATACTTACGCTTTGCACAAAGGTTGTTTGTGCTCTCTCGATCAGAGATGCTCTAGAGAGAAATAGGGGAGACCTTTCTGAAATTCACGTGTAGACATGTGATGGTAGAATAACTTTTTTCTCACAGGTAGAGATGACCTTTTTAGGTCAGGGCTCATTTTCCTTGTTCTCCTCCTCCACATGCTTTATGGAGAAGGCAGTTGGATACAATAAATTCGCAATTTTATATTATACAAAGACTCTGAAAAAGAGTCTAACACTTTGTGCTGTATTTGTAGTATGTTCTTTTAAATGTAATTGAACTTACTCTGATGAAAGTTTTGAACTTGGAATAAGCTGTAACTGAATGGAAGACTTTTCTCTTATATTTTTGGGGATCCAGAGATGAGTTGGTTTGGGTGTTTTGGTATTTTAGCAACGGGTAGCTTGCAGTGATCAAAGATTCGAATTGGGTGAAGTTGAGAATATGTTCTTAGGCAGGAAAAATAATGATGCAAGGATATTTACTATATGTTCATGCATTCAGTAGCAATGGCTTTAAGTTGTTTTCCTGTGCAGTGACAGTGAGAAACTAATGGCTTGGATAATGAATGTAGGATGGCTGTGGTTAACTTCTCTCAAAAGCTGAAATGTCATTGCAGTTTCTTTTGCCTTAAAATGTGCTGCTGTATCCTCTTTTTCCTTCTGTCACTCCTTGGTAATACTTTTTTAGTCTTTCTGACTTTGTTCATATTTACAGTGGAATACAAATAAACATTGCAGAATTTACGCGGAAGTTGAATGTCTTGGTTTCGGATTGTTCATGAGTGCTGGTTTA
Source organism: Pitta sordida (assembly GCA_013390025.1). Taxonomy (NCBI): domain Eukaryota; kingdom Metazoa; phylum Chordata; class Aves; order Passeriformes; family Pittidae; genus Pitta; species Pitta sordida. Next base: position 192,333 of record WEKX01020873.1, on the reverse strand, counting down.
ATCCTCCTCAGAGTGTAGAATAAACTGCTTGTGTTGGTGTTCATGGGTGTATTTTTGTACTTGGTCCTTTTTTATATTAGTGGAGAATGGCCTTCTGGGCCTGGCAGGACTCTGTGCTTCAGCAGTTTGCTTTCATCTGTATCTCGTGTTGTGATGTGTGTTACTCTTTGTCTATGGGGATGTTTTTGTTAAATATGCCATGGAAGAAAAAGGCATTCGTAGCTACTTTGCTGTGTTGTTTCTTGAAACATTATAGGTGCATTTTGCAAATGAAAATTAAATGTAGGAGACCAGTTGTTGTATTAAAGGGGGTGTTGCAATTTGGAGTATTGAGGTGGAACTGTAGAGTTGGTGTCTGATGCAGTTGGCTCTACCCTTCATTTTAAAAAAAAAAAAGCTTTATAGAAAATTGATTTATATACTGCAGTAATGATATGAAAGTAACAGGACACTTAATAAAAACTTATCTCCCATGGCTGTATTTATTTGCATCTTTCAAAATTAAAAATGGAATTTTTCATCCAATTTTGATAATGCAGAATGGTTTTTTGAACAAATCTTTAGCAAAACCCAAAATTTTCCCTCTAAGGGAAAATCAAAATATACTTTATCTCAGTTCATCTTTATTACGGTGATGATTCTTGGATCTCTTTCCCTGTAATTCCCACACTGTGCTAGTTTTTCCACGGACTCCTTGCTTCCTTGTTACAGAAAGGAGCAATATGAAAGTTATAGGTAATACTATTCAGAAACCTTAAGCCATTTGAAAAACAGATGGAGCCGCATTTCCCAGTGTTGTTGTAGCATCGCAAGCTAGCGTTCAATAATATTGATGGAGAGTAGTGTAATGGAAAAATAACTTAAAATATATAATTAACAGTGGTTTTGGAAATTTAAAGAAAAAAATTAATTTTCTGCACTGAGGTTTTTTTTAACTCTACCTGTCACCAAAACAATTAAAAATTTCACCTGCTTATATCTTGTGACACATTGCAGTGTTATTGGTCAAGTCTAGCTAGAAGCTAAGTAGTGACTTGTCTAATCTCACGATAACCTGTTCATTACTGTTTCTAGACAGTTCTTTTCTTGTTTATGAGTCCTTTTGCCGTGATTGAAATTCTGATCTGTTAAAATATGTTATTTGTTCCAGCATTTGCATACAACAAACATGTCCATTTGTCTGGTTCTCCTGCCTTGATTTTTTTTTTTTTAACCTTTTACTGACTTTCTTTCTATTCATATGAAAATTGCATATGAAACAATGACAAAGCAAATATGATATAAGAGGTCATTTTACAGATGAGATTTGATTAGTTTCAGGTGTCCTTCTGGAGTTGAATTTTGAATTGTTGTAGTGCCATGAGATACACCAGTGATTAGAGTTCTGTGTTGATGGTCATCTCTAAAACATACCTGAACCTGTGATTTTCAAATGCAGGCCTATCTGTGATTACTATAATCATCCTCTGAAGTAGAATTTAAGTCTGGTTATTATTTGGGATATTTGGATGCTTCCAGAACAAAAAGGACTAAACCTACACCTTATTTGCAATTTTTGACCAAGAACCTTTTAATTTCATCCTTTGAATCAGGTGGTCCCTCAGCACTGGTCACTGTGGGAGACACTGGTGGTCTTTGGTCCGGCTTTATAGCTTATGTTGTGCTTTGTTAGCAACACAGTTGACAGCTGTTACAAGAACTGGACAAGGGAAAATATAAATTGATTTCAGATCAGTTAGTAATTTCAGTTTTCCTATGTGCTGTTTGTCCTGAATCAAGGGAATAATGAGAGTAACCTGTGACTAAACTTTATCTTTTTAATTTTAGAACACAGCTATAACTGTAGCTGTTAAAGCAGGAAATTGATGTGGAGGCATTAGATAAGTAAAAGATTAAAAAATGTAGAATGCAGATTCAGTTGGTTTTAGAATCACAGAATAGTTTGAGTTGGAAGGGAACTTAATGACCATCTAGTTCCAACCGCATGCCATAGGCAGGACCAGCTTTCGCTACACCGTATTGCTCAAAGCCCCAGCCAGCCTGGCCTTGTACATTTCCCAGGATGGGGTGTATGCAGTTTTCTCTGGGCAGCCTCCTTCCAGTGCCTTGCCACCCTCACAGTGAAGAATTTCTAACTTGCATCTAATCTAGCCTCCCCCCACTGTCCTTTTTCAGTGTGAAGCTGTTCCCCTTGTCCTCTCACACTTGGAGGAAGTCCCTCTCCAGCTCTCTTGTTAGCCCCCTTTAGGTACTGGAAGGTGCTAAAGGTCTCCCTTCTGAACTGAACAAACACAACCCTCTCAGATTGTCTTCATAGGAGAGGTGCTCCACCCCTCCATCATCTTCATGGCTCTCCTCTGGACTTGGTCCAACAGAATTACACAGAATCACAGAATATTATGAGTTGGAAGGGACCCACAAGGATCATCTAGTCCAACTCACCAACTAACACCCATACAGAGACCGAGAGCACATCCCAGAGCGGTAACACAAACCTAGTTCCCTCGCAGTCTAGCAGGCCACTCCGAGCCGGAAGGGACCCAGGATCATCCAGCCCTACACCCCCCAGCTAGACCATGTCACTAAGCTCCTCATCGAGTCTTCTCTTAAACACCTCCAGGGACGGTGACTCCACCACCTCCCTGGGCAGCCCATTCCAATGTGCAATCACTCTCTCTGTGAAAAACCACTTCCTAACATTAAGATTAAACAGGTCGGCATACTTCTTATGCTGGGGCCCCAGAGCTGGACACACTGCGTCAGCTGGGGTCTCCGGAGAGGAGAGGGAGAGAATCACCTTCCTCGACCTGCTGGTCACTCTGCTTTTGATGCAGCCCTAGGTACAGTTGGCTTCAGGGACTGCAAGTGCACATTGCCAGGTCATGTTGAGCATCTCGTCAACCAACACCTCCAAGCCTTTCTCCCCAGGGCTTCTCTCAATCCACCAATCCTGTATTTAGCCTTGGGATTGCCCTGACCCTGGTGTAGCACCTTACACTTGGTCTTGTTGAGCTTCATGGGGAGCACACAGGCCCACGTCTCCAGCCTATCTAGTCCCTCTGGATGGCATCCCTTCCCTTCAGCGTGTTGACCGCACCACACCACTTGGTGTCAGCAAACTTGCTGAGGGTGCACGCAGTCCCACTGTCCATGTCAGTGACAAAGATGTTGAACAGCTCTGGTCCCAGTACCAACCCCTGAGGAACACCATTCACCACTGGTCTCCACTTGGACATCGAGCTGTTTACTGCAATGCTTTGAGTGCAACCATTCAGCCAATTCCTTATCCACAGAGGGATGGTGCTGTGTCCGGTTGGAGGCCGGTCACTAGTGGGGTGCCTCAGGGCTCAGTGTTGGGACCTGTCCTGTTCAATATCTTTATTGATGATCTGGACGAAGGGATGGAGTCTGTTATTAGCAAGTTTGCGGATGACACTAAACTGGGGATAAATGNGACATTAGAAGGAACTTTTTCACAGAGAGGGTGATCTCACAGTGGAATGGGCTGCCCAAAGAGGTGGTGGAGTCATCGTCCCTAGAGGTCTTTAAGAAAAGGTTGGATGATGTACTTGGTGGCATGACCTAGATATTAGGGTAGTGTGTTATAGGTAGGATGGTGTGTTGGTAGCAGGATGGCAACAGGTGAGGTAACAGGTTTGGCTAGGTTAGGTAATAGGTGATAGGTTGGACTCGATGATCTCTGTGGTCTTTTCCAACCTTACTGATTCTGTGATTCTGTGATCCATCTGTCAAATACATGTCTGTACAGCTCAGAGGTAAGGCTGTTGTGCAGGACAGTGTCAGATGTTTTACACAAGTCTGGCTGTTTGCAAGATGTGAGTGACAGGATTAGGGGAAGCTTAAATGATTACCAGGTTGGTAATTTAATGGAAATGTGTTTCCTCCTTCAACTTCCTTTTCTAGTTGTATCTTACCAAGTCAGTAACAAGAAGGATCAAAAGATGCTACTTTCATGAGTTCTGTAACAGTAGAGAATGCAGTGTTAGTAAATGGAATTAGTAGTTCTGTAGGTTATCTAAAGGTGGTATGCAGAGAAATATTTTTCATTTTAAAAAAAAGCACAGAAGAACCCCCCAGGAATTTGAGACCACTCGATAGCATGAATATTTTGATATCTTAATATAGGTATATGCACTTACTTGTAGAAAGCAGCTGAAAGTATTGACTGATTGATATCTGAGGAGAAACATGAGATGTCACAGATGACTTGTAGCCAAACTGACTATGAGCGCTTGAATTACCTAAAGGGTAATTACATTTGTTGACATTGTCAACAAATCTGTAAGTATTTCAGGTGACGAGGTTGTTTCTTGTTTTCTTTTAACAGATCTGAAAGAGTTTTGTTTTACCAAGGTTAGATTTTGTTATTATTTTCAGTGTTAAAATTATGATACCACACAGATGCTGATTATAAAGCCACACGTTGCTGGGATCAGCATAGATTGTTATGGCTTCTTATCCTGGTTATGGCTTCTTATTCTTATGGCTTACACACATATATGGCTTACACACACATATGAAGTAAATGATGGAAGCAATATAAACTTATGCAACATGTATGCTTAATAGACATATTTCTGCAGAAATGTAGAATGGATTGTTTTGTTTCGGTATGTTAAACAATGCAATGGAAATGCTTTCTTTCAGCCAATGTGCTTTAGTCCTCCAGTGTTGCCAAGAGCACAGGCTAGGTACTGACATGTCCTGTATCTTAAAAGTGTGTTTCAGTGCTATGATTGTAATGTTTGCTTAAACTAGAGCTTTGTGCTTTCTGTAGCAGTACAGAGTTATAGTATTGCTTTTTAAGTGGCTGTGAGTTTGGGAAAAAACGCCTTAACACAATGATCTTTGTAAAAGCTGTCATTGTAAATTGTGTTCCTGTTTTTGAAGTAATACCGTGGTGTTGAAAGTTTTAGTTTCTTTAATCACTGTTGTACACTTCAAGTGTAGTGCAAGACATAGTATAAGAAGTATCCAAGTGGAAGGTTTTAGTAATAGCAATTTGAAGGTAATTTTTTTCACTGTAAATAATACTCAAGTTACATGAATTCAATGCTTTGTATAATCAGCTGAGCTTTTATCAATTTCTTAAACTGAAGTCTTTGTGCAATGAATGTCTACAACAGAGGCTGCAGTAATTTTTATTGTCCAGCTTTGCTTCTGGGGAATAGAATCTATGATACTTTTATTTATTTGTTAGTGTTTCTCTTCGGGGCTAGAATTGTGTCAAATGCTGATTGCTTATTGTGGGACTGATTTAGGATATGATTTCAGTGACCTTTTTATAGCACTTTCCCTTTAAAGAAGAAATGCCAGCAGAGGTGACAGTGCTTCTTAGCACTGGGAATCAAATAAAAGCCAAATAGCTGGAACCTAAAAAGCCCTGAGGTTTATATTCATCCTTAGAGTCCTCGGCAGTGTTGTTTACTAGGCAGAAAAGTGTGAATGTGAGTTATCAGTCAGATCAGGTCAAGTAATTTGCACATGTGAGTTCTTTGTTTGTTTGTCCCCCATCACTGTAGCTTGCTGTTTTCTGTTTTAAAGGAAGACCTTCGGTTCAAGTGATACCAATAACTCTTCTCCAACAAATCATGTGTTTAATTATACTTATTGTCTGCAGCCAGTGCACAGACAGAACACCATATGCTTCTGTTGACTTGACCTCCTTAGTCGTGGGTGTCTGGATTTTCTGATATACGTATTTATCTTTTTATTCCTTGTGTCCAAAGGAACATTCAGACCCTCTGTCAGCCCTCATCAGTGGAGATTTGAGAGTTTTGTCATAATGGGATTTATAACCATGCGGGAAATCTTCGAAGTTGTGACCTTGCTGTATTGAAACAGTTGTATCTAGAGGCAAAGGTGTGTAACTGCATGTGGGAACATTTAAAACTGTTCCCGTTTGCTCTGTCCTCCTATGAAAATGCCCCTTAAGTAAACCATTCATCAGTTGTCACAGTTCTAGTTTGGCTCATTTGGCTTTTTGACTGCTTAGGATTGTTTTTCCTCTAGAAAAATGTTGGGTTTTTTTTTTTCTGTGGCTTTTTAGAAAAAAATTCAAACCAAGTCTGCCTGATGTACCACTTCATGCTTCAATTTTGATTGGTAATCTGCATCATTTTTAGTGTATTAATATTAAAGATAGAAAAAAAGGAAGGAGGAAGTGGATGTTCAGAGTCTGATCTGTTTTGTACTCCCATTTTTCTGCTTTGTTTCTGTATGTGAAATCTCTGAAAAGGCATGGAGTTCTTCTTTTTCAAAGAAATATTTACAAGTAAATTGATTCTGAAATTTACAGTTCAAAATAGAAAGGTTTTACCAGTTGACATTAAAAAGGATCGTAGAGAGAACAACTTCAGCTCCTGCTGGAAAGGAATGCTTAAACAAAAGTATCTACACTGGATTGGATCAGGTCCTGGAAATTTCAGAGCAAGCACTTCAGGCTTGTACTCGTACATTAGAGGTGGAGAGAAAAAAACCACATGATTTTGTTTATAGAGATCCTTGGTGTGCAAAATGTGAAAGAGTTGCAAAGAGAAATTAAGTAATTACTGATTTAAAAAAAAAAACAAACAGGAAAACCTGCAGAACTCGGAAATAAGCCCTTCTTCACAATGAAAGCTAATTGAATAAGGGCTTCTTAAAATACTTCTCATCCTAATAAGTACATTTTAATGTTGAAAACAAGGGCAATAAACAGTAGTTCTGCTGGATTGTTTTGGTAGATTGAAATACTGAATTGCTGAAATGACCCTTCAGTTTGAGTAACAAGATTAGGGATAAAAGAATGACTTGCCCGCTTGCATCTTTCAGGTTTGTTTCCTGATGCAGAAAATGTTTTGTTACGATTAGTAGGATGAATTTTTTTGTAGCTGAATCATTTACCTTAATTTCCTGTCTTTAATTTCCGAATATTATACTTATAAACCAATTGTATATTCTGTAATCTGTTCCAAACGATAAAATAGCTTTATGAATAGGCACAGCTACAACCTCCGTAACTAAAAAGGCCCACAGGATCAAATGTTCAAAGAGAACTGATAAAGTTTGACCTTGAGCTGTTTTCTTAAGAGCTTTTATTTATAGCATGTCTGTTGTTAGCATTTACAGTGTACTGCTTTATTCTGTATTTGCATGATTGATTGCTTTTCTGCTTCAGTCTTTATAACTCATCATAAGTTGTTTATAAAAGGTTTTAATTTCACTTTAAGACCAGGGAAGCTAATTAGCTCCTGTTGAGTAGTCTTCCACGTTAATATATTGTAACATTTCAAGGACATCATATATCTATCAGCTTTTAGCCAGTTTTGAGACAAAATCAGAATCTGACTTGTAAGCCCACTTAAGATTTAATTTGTGGGGACAAATTTTGTTAACACCTTCTTTACTCTGCACTTTTTGTCATTTCTGATTATAAATATGACTTGTATCTAGGCATTAGGTAATTACCTCAGCTTGCTACAATGTTTTGCTGGTTTTTGAAGTCTAAATGTCACAGGAGGATTTTGGAACATCTTTAATGTTTCTCTTGTATGGACATGGCTTTTTGTTCATGCCTGTGTGATTGGTTTGACAGTTCCTCTGCTTCCATCTCCTTGGTTGGACATTTGAGAATGCAGTGCTTGATTTGTCCCATTGTCTTCTGGAGCTCCGGAGTTGCTTCCAAGGGGGGCAATGTTCACATTTTCTTAAAAGATGCCACTCTGTATTGTCTGTGCATCTTTATGTGGATGCTGGATGATTGTACAGTGCAGCAGGAGCAGAGTTTTGGATCACAGTACTGAGTAATTGTATTTGCAGTTCACATTGCACAACTCATGCAAAAGGGGAAATCTAGCCTTTGTCAAAAAAAGTGTGAGTTATAAGTTGAGAATTATTCAAGTGCTAGTGTAGTAACAATTTCTTTTTATTTACTAGAGAAATTCAGACTTCTTTTTTTGTTTTGGCTGATGTTGGAAATCATTTAGTCTCTCACATATTAGTGTAGCAGGATTTTAATTTAAAAGGAATGGGCTGCCCAAGGAGGTGGTGGAGTCACCGTCCCTAGAGGTCTTTAAGAAAAGGTTGGATGAAGTACTTGGTGACATGACCTAGATATTAGGGTAGTGTGTTATAGGTAGGATGGTGTGTTGGTAGTAGGATGGCAACAGGTTAGGTAACAGGTTTGACTGGATTAGATTGGTAATAGGGGATAGGTTGGACTTGATGATCTCTAAGGTATTTTCCAACCTTACTGATTCTGTGATTCTGTGTTTTGAGAGATGAAGATGGCTTTTTGATCAGGTGATACTACAAATGTAATACGTAGCTTGTAAGGTACTTGGATATTGTGGTCTAAAAAATAAGTGTTAAATAAATCTCTGGGATTGGAGTGCGGGTGTTGTCTTGACTTATGGAATACATACTGGTGTACTTGGTACCACAAGTTCATGGATCACATAAAGCATCTGAACTGATTTTATGGGAAATGTGGAACTAATTTTTTTTTTACCTTTCATAGCTCAAAGCAACGTTCTTGTAAAAGTTATGCCAGATTGAATTGGCTGGCGTGTTGAGAAATCCCTGATTCACTGAAGAGTAGCCTCCTCTTGTTATACCTACTGGGTCTGTATAAAACCCAGTGTGGCAGCTCTGTCCATTAAGACCTCAATTTTGTATCAGCCTGTAAACTGATCAACATCCTTGATGTGAGTGTAATGAATTAATACATAAAGCTTGTTAGTGTCTCTGATCCGTGGCATGATGGTAACTACTGCAGGGTTTTTATAATGGGAGTAAATGAGTTGTGGAATAACTAATCACAGAAATACCTGAATTAGCACTTACTACAGTGTATTCTCACAGGTTCAAACATTTATTTAATGGCGTTTTAATGACTCTTCAACAGTATACAGAAAAATGAGACATTTGCAGTGGAACTTTTAACTTGTAAAAACTGGAAGGGTTGTCCTTGGGGGTGGCTGTAAAATTTAACTGTTACATTGGTGAATTTAGCACTATTGCTAGTGAGACACCATTGATTTGAGTAATGATTTAAATATTCTCCTCTTGGATGGAGGAAATGTCTTGTTGCATCAGGTATCTGTTCCTTCTCTGTATGTTTTACTCATAGAAAATTTGCGTGCAATGCTTTGTTGCCAACCAGAGCCTCTTCTCTGTGTCAGATGCAGTCAATTCTTCTGTTGTTATTTAATGAAAAAGGGGGTGAGGTTTCAATGCTTCAGTTGGGTAAGGGCAGGAAATATAAATCAGGCCTACAATTAATCAGTAAAGCTAAGCCCTCTGTGCTTGTCTTGCTGTCTTTTATGAGTGCCAAGTCTATGGCTGGTTACCTTTTTGTCTGTGTGGCAGATCCATCACTGAGTATTCAGCTAATTTGTGCTTTGAAGGAAAACTCCACTGCCTGCTCTTGATAGGGGAAGGTCATAAAGATTTTTCTGATCTTCTTGTCTGATGCATCTGCCTTTGGAGAGAACCAGCCATAGAGCTTGTGAATAAATTATGGCTTGCGTATTTATTTATCTATTTTTGTGAATAGAGCCACCTTAGTTCAATTTCCAGTTGTGAAAATGGCCTGTGATTTAGTGTATTTGTGAACCTGCTTGATTGATAAGATAAATAACAGCTTGCAAAGCTTTCATACTACTTTTTATGTTGTAGATGGTACTTCTTTTAGCAGACAGTAAAAGGATTTCATCGAGGAGGAATGGCAATGCTGTGAGAGCTGCTGAAACATTCTTGGCGCCTGTAAGGGTTTTCATGCAATTTTTTTTTTTACAGTGCTCCTCCACCCCAAAACAAACTGAAACTGGTCTGTATATTACACAGAGGCCAAAGTTCCTTTTCTTTTTTTTTTAATGTAGTGAATGACTGGGTCTTTGCTGGATTCATAGGGTATCGCAGTATGCTGTTGCAGGCTACATGAAGTCAGAAGTTTTGCAGAAATTGCCAGGAATGCCAACTTTCCTACTTCATGGTTTCTATCCCTTTATCCATTGCAGAGCTTACTTCCTGGGAGCAACATCTCTACAGGGTCAGAATACGTCTCCGATTATGTGGTACCTGTACTTCCTTTCTCTGGTGCAATGTAACAAAGGAGTAGATGTCTGCACTCCATTCAGTTTAGAAGTGCACTCAAAGCAGTTCATTTGTGGTTTTCATGTTAGAAAAGACTGTTGCAAAAGTCATTTAGTCCAGCTGACCAACCACTTCATAATACATAACGTGCTGTAGCGTTTGGTCAGGCCTGGTCGTTGTCCAAATGCCTCTTAAACACTGACAGGTTTGGGGCATTAAAACTTTTCATTTTGCTAAAAAAGTAACATGAACAAAGAACTAAGCTGTGGGTAGTTTTTATTGGCCCTGAAACTGAATAGCCATATAATTGCTTTGGTTGTGTTTTCAGGGTATTTTTTTCTGTTTTGTTGTTCAGTAGATGTTTCATTTGGAATTAGAATACTGCAAGTGTTCTGCCAGTGCAGTTAATTTACCTGCAATTCAGACTTCTATTTCTATTTCAGTTGAGCTAATCTGCAAAATGCTCTTCTAAATTCAAACTACAGCATATTTTTTTGTTCCTTTGATGCCCTTTTTTATCCCAAGGGAAAGCTCTTTGCTGTTAAAAAACATGGGTTGAAGTACAGAAACAAACTAGACAAGAAGTACAGAAACCCAAACTAAGAAATTAGATGTATGTTAAGATGTTCAGAGGTTCCATGTTTAGCTTAGGAAATTGGCATCTGGTTTTAAACATAGGATTTGTCTAAATTTGGAGGAAAAAACCAAATGATGTAGTCAAGATGGTCTGTGGCTAAGAGGAGAGTGGGCTGAGTTTATAACTTAGGCTAATGGTGTCTTTTTAGAAGGACTTTTTTTTAACTGGTGTATAGTAGGAGAACTGTTTAGATAACCTAGAGAAGGAGGTGTATGCTGAGAGCTGAGGTTTCATCTCTGGTCCAAAACTTGCAAACCCCCATGGTTTGATTTGAATTTTTGCTTTTCAAAATACGTAGTGGATCAGCTTTCAAGGGAACTTGTCTATATTCCCAGCTCTGCATATTTAGGAGAACATTTTGCAACAAGAGAAAAAAGTGGATAAAACCAAAGTACTGGTCAAGTTGACGCAGTGTTGGCTTTCCAAGAAGTGAGCAGCATCAGGCCAGTTAAAATATTTAGATTTTAGCTTCTGGCGTTTTGCTGAACCAACTAGAGTTTAAGAGAAAAATGACAAATTGGTGCTTTCATTTCTTGAGTAATTACTTAACTAGGTATTTTCATTTGAAGTATGAGGGCTAGTTATTTTTATTTGTTCTTATTGCCTTCCAAAGTATGGAAAAACATCACCACCTCATTTCAAAGTAATATATTAGTCTTGAATTAAAATATGCGTATATGCTGAAACTCTTGGAGACCAAATGTGTGGTAGTGGCTGCAGCTGCTGTTCAAGGGATGTTTTGTTTGTCAGAGAGCGGATACGTTTGGGTTTCTTCCATCAGCTCTGTATGGCCAATAGCTCACTGTCTGAATTCATTCCTCTGTTTTCTTGAATTACTCTAGATTTCAGTGTAAGAAAAGTCATGTATAAGATTGTAGAAACAGAAATCTTTTTCATCGTGGTGACCACTGATCTCTGTTTCTTCTGTGGTTTTAGGCCCAGTGTTTTTCTTTATGCTGTAACAGCAGTGAAAAAAAGTGTTTTCATACTTTTTGACAAGAAATCAATTCAATTTCTTTAGGTTTTAGAGAAACATCTGAACTATAAAACACTAAATGGTCAAACATATTTTGAAAACATCAGCTGCACTATTGACTTTTGTATATACAACACTGACAAATCAATTTGTCATAGCATAGAATATCTCAGTTGGAAGGGACCTACCAACAATCATTTGCTCCAGCTGCCTGGCCACTTAAGGGCTAACCAAAACCTGAAGCATGTTATTAAGGGCATTGTCCTCCTAAACACTTTATGCTCTCCAGGAAGCTTGTTTCAGGGTTTAACTACTCTCTCAGTAAAGAAGTGTACTTCCTGTTGTCCAGTCTGAACATGTCCTTGTGCAACTCTGAGCCATTCCCATGTGTCCTGTCGCTGGATCTCAGGGAGAAGAGCTCAGCACCTCCCTCTGCACTCCCCCTCCTCAGGGAGCTGCAGAGAGCAGTGAGGTCACCCCTCAGCCTTCTTTCCTCTGAACCAGACAAAGCCAGAGGCCTCAGCTGCTCCTCTCAGGACATGTCTTCCAGCCCTGTCATCAGCTTTTGTGCCTTCCTCTGGACACAAGTTCAAAGAATTCCGCATCCTTCTTAAATTGTGGGGCTGCACCAACACTGAATACAGTGGGATAATCCCCTCCTCTGACTGTCTGGCTGTGCTGTGTTTGATGCACTCCAGGATGGGGTTTGCCCTCCTGGCTGTCCCAGTTCTCTGCTGGCTCCTGCTGAGTTGTTGTCAACCAGAACCTGAGATCCCTTCCTGCAGGGCTGCTCTCCAGCCGCTCCTCTTCCTGTTTGTACCTGTGCCTGGTGTTACTCTGTGCCAGGGGCAGAGTCTGGCATTTGTTCTGGTTAAATTTCATGCCACTGATGGTTACCCAGTGCTCCAGTCTGGCTGGATCTCTCTGCAAACTTGCTAATGGTGCATTCACCCCCTGCATCCAGATCACTGGTAAATATTTTGAAGAGAACTGGCCTAGCACTGAACACTGAGGAATGTCGCTGGTGCCGTGTCACCAGTCAGATGTAACCCATCCTCTGCAACCCTTTGGGCTCTGTCCTTCATCCAGATCTTCACTGTGAGCCTGCTCATCCTGCAGAGTCTCTGTCACACCACAGCAAACAGACAATTTAGCAGACTAAACCCCACTCTTCAGTTTCGCAGCTACTGAAGCACATACCGAGTCTGGAATTCTCGACCTGGTAAAGTGACAGTGAGCCCAGGCTGGGGACGCCATCCCCGCCACCCTCTTCCTCAGCATCTGCAAAGAGAGGAGGGAATGAACAGGACATTATCTTTGTTTACCCATGTTGGCTGTGCCTTATTGTTGCCTTTAAGTAGTACACAGTATATTTTCTTGTAATTTTTCCAGGAGCTGAGGTTAGGCTAACAGGTCTGTAGTTCTCTGGGTCTTCCTTCTGGTCCTTTTGAAGACTGGAATAAAACTGACGAGCTGCCAGTCAGCAGGGACCTTCCCAAACTCCCAAGGTCTTAGATAAGTGATTGACAGGCCTCCTGCCGTAATATCTGCTGGCTCCGTCGGTATTATGGGATGAATCCCATCAGGCCCCATGGGTTTGTGAATATTCAGCTGATAAAGCTGGTTTCTTAAAATGCCAGTGTCTGCAAATGGAACGTACCTGTTCATGAATGTGTCCTCCAGCTCAGACATCTAGGCAGTCCAAAGTCTAGCAGTACTATTGGAGGTGGAGGCTAAAAAGCATTAGATGCCTCTGCTTTATCTTCATCTTTAGTCAGGTGAGCACAATAAAAAGGTATTGGCCCAATGTTTCTTTAGGGCTCCTTTTCCTGTTAATGTGCTCAACAATGCCCTTCTTGTTGTCAGATACAGCACTGGACAGTTTAAACTCAATTGAGCTTTGCCCTTTCATCATGCATGCACATTTCAGAAAGACTGCCTTGAATTTCCGGAGAACCTTCTGCAATCACTTGGGGGTGGGAAAAGTAAATTTCAAAATACTTGTGCGTCTTCTGTGTGATATAGTAACAAGTTTGCCTCATAAAATGCTTTTTTTAAATGAAAAGACTCAGCTTTCATATTACTCCACATTTTGGAGGGGAGTGGGGGAAAGCAAATACCAAAGTTGAGCTAAGTCAAAGTTTATGTAAGAATAAATTCTTAAATTTGTAGGCTCATTCCCAACTATTAAGAAACTTTGAAAAAATCAGTAGAGTATTTATAGGCTCCTGATGCCTTAAGGGATGCTTTTCTATAGTCTGGGACAGGTGATGACCTCTGATGGTGGTACTGTAAGAGCCTGAGAAGTCTTTTCTCCTTTGCAAGTGCCTTTCTGTACCAGGTAGAATTTGATGTTGCTACTATTCTGAGATTTTTGTTTGTCTGTAAGTAATAAGTATCTGAGCAGTTAGTCTTTGAAGTACTGAAAGGGTGCTAAAGATATAACTGGTAGAAATGTAAATTTAATTTAAAAGTATAGGCAGTCATATTACAAATCAAGTACCAAAAGGTCAGATTACACATGAATGTCCAAAAATGTGAAAAGTACTAGGTCTGGTAGTGTTAGAGATGTGTTTTAGATCACTTGCCTTCCTGTAAAGAACAAATTTTTACTTCACTTTGCACAAATAACTAGAAAAATGCTCATTGGGTAGTGGACTTAAAGTGTTACTGTGTTTGTAATGTTAGCATTTTCTAGTTTTACTTGACTGAATAATATTCGGACCTAACAAAAAAAAAATCAGTCATACATTTTTGAAGGATAGGTGTCAGGACTTTGTCAGATACGTCTGGGTGAAACAACTGTGAGAAGTTGCCTACTTGTTGCCTTGTTTTTCTTAAAGGAATTAATGCTTTTGAGATCTCAAGAACCATAAATGCGATACCAGTACAGTTCAGTGGAAACCTCAGGACTGAACCACTTTGCTGGTTATCATTGGCAAGTAAGGATGTCCTTCATGCCAGAAACTCCAGAGAGTTTTCCTGCTCTTCTCAATGCTCCTGAATAAAGCACCAATTCCTATTTCAAATACCAGTCCAGATTCAGTCAGCAGTGTATTAAGTGTGCCTAGCACTGTGTTGTGGGCCAGCATCTGTGTTCTGGGTTTGTTGGCACAAAAGCAATAACCATTTGGTCTTAATGAGAAAAGGAAAATAAGGCTGGCAAGGGAAATGTTTTTAAGAGGTAGTGAACTATGTTTTTATTTTTCTGTCTTCAAAACAGCGCTTTTTAGTTAATTATGTTTTCTAAACATAATCAGAACAGTGCAGTCCCTACAGAACTACAAAAACAAGAAAAAATATTGAAAAGTTAGAGGAAACACAACCGTATTAACAAGGGAAAGTTGATTCCTTTTTCTACCCCATGTATTACTGTAATGTAGCAGCAGGAAGAGATTCAAATTGCTTGCTAAATTTCTGCTTCCCTACCATTGCAATAGTAAAAGACTGGATAGGTAAATAACAAAAAAGATATGTCTGTGAACATCAGCTGAGTGGTTGGAACGTTGATTAAGAGATACAAAATCACTTAAGATGTTCTACTTCGTATCTGCAAATTGGCTGATGGAGAGCGATAGTGATGATTGTGAGCAGGAGATCGGAGATTACCAACAGGAATAAGGAATGGTGCAAAATCCAGACATACTTGTTGGGTGTTGAGGGCATAGGGGACATGTCAACAAATCACTTTCCCTCTCCCTTTTGGTCACCTTTCGAAGAACACTCGTGTATATCAAACTTAGCAGAATTTGGATAAAAAAATTTGTTCTTCAATTCTCAGGCATTAAGGTAAAACTTGGGTTGGAAATTGTTATGCATGAAATAATGTCAAGTTCCACTCATTCTTAAAAAGTATTCAGAGGGGTCTTTCAAGAGGCGTAATCTGTGCTTTTGTAATCACTCCTTTTTGGCTTCTTAAAAGGATGAGATTGTGGGTGTCTGTTCCAAGAAAGATTTCAGAATTGCCTTGGTGGTGCTGAGTAATGGAGACTTAAAAGTTGCCCTTGTTTGTGGCTGTGGTGAGGGGCATATCCCTGTCAGCGCTTGCTTTGTGTCCCTGTGTGGGGCAGCTCGTCCCTCTGTGTGCTATGTAAGTGCTGAGGTGCCCAGCTCCTCAGGTGGCATTGTGCTGTCCTAAGCCCTTGGTTGGATTTCAGGTGCAGTGTTAGACCCTTGTTGGATCTGTTGGTAAGTGTTTGTTTCCGAAAATAACCAGGATCATCTTTTTCTCTCCAGAAAAGTTGATTGCATATCAGCGGGAATTTCATGCTTTGAAGGAACGCCTTCGGATAGCTGAGCATCGCACTCTGCAGCGCTCCTCGGAGCTCAACGCTATCTTGGAGCAGTTCAGACGTGCAGTAGCAGAAACAAATGGGAGTAAGAATGCAATGAATAATTTTTCAGGTACAGAATGTGATTGAGGGTTGTTTTTTTTTAATGACTCTGCAATGCCAATATCTCTTGTTATTACTACAGAATAAAAAATTGCTACCAAGAAAGCCAAATGAAAATCTTCAGCAGTGTGAATAAAGAATGTCTAATAGGTTATATCTGGTGGGGAGTTTTGTTTTATGTTTTTTCCACCTGCTGTTCTTAATGATTCACCCACTCTTCATTCATATGACTTTAGGGATTGAATTCTTATTTCACACCTAGCTCTCAAAATTATAACTTTTGGTTACTTATTTATCATGTTGAATATATTTGAACAATAATTTGTATAGCTTTTAAAATAGTTTGAGAGGAAAGGTGAGCAAACAAGTAATGGATGAACTTCCAGCAATTCTAGTACGTTTAAAAGTTATTTGGAAGATGTAAAAACATACAGGCTAAGGTATTTGTTATGATTTGCAAAAAATACAGGTAATAGCCTTTTTAATAATTAGTGATTAAATGGTAAACTGGTAAAGTTTTCCCTAAATTTTTACTCATTTTGGAGACAGATGCACAAGTTTAGGAAGCTGTGTTTGGCAGTATTAGAGAATGACCTTGCACTACTTTCCGGATTATTGGCGTTAACTTTCAAATTATGCTATTCCTGCTTTAGTCACTCTGATTTTTCGAGAGGGAAATTAAATAACAAAAATATAGAAACTTCTTGGCAAGAGATCTGATCGGATAAGTTGCAGAAATTTCACTGTATTGGAGGAATGAGGAATTTAAAACCAGAGAGTTTTGCAAATCAAGAACCAGTTGTCTACTTCCATTTGTGCTATAGGCTACTGTTTTCTGTAGAATTTCTTTTCCTGTGGAGGAGTGGTGCTGTTACCAATGATGAATTGCTGCCTGATACTAATGACCTATCTAACCTGATCCCAGTAGTCCCCTGGATTATCCAGGAGTTTTGTGGATAAAGGTTACATTTAACATAGTCTATAAATGGGGTCTTCCTATTCCATGTGCATGTTTTTGCTGTTAAAGTCAACAACTGTACAAGTAATTTTGATTCTGGATTTCGAATTAAGTTATGTATTACCACATTTGTTTCTAAAAATGACCTGGTTTGCATATAGGCAAAATAGTTATAGGGAGTTATTCCCTCCTGATGCAGCTGAAGTTACTGGTTCACATTTTTTACATTCTGCCATGTCTGGATCCCGACTGGAATGGATTTCCTCTGTTTTGCCCATAGGGCCGTGATGGAAAAATCAGGTGAAGTTGAATTCCTGAGCTTTTGTGCTCACCACAGTATTAGATAGATTTTTATTGTTTAATATACTTAAGCATAGATAATACTATATGTTATTTGTTGTCCGTGAAGCTGGAGGAATTCTGGATTATTTTATGTAGATCTTTATTAATTCGTACAAAGAGTTGTCATACTTGGACAGAATTTAATCCAGTTTTTGCAACTGTAGCTAAAAGAAATGTTAGCAGGGTAAAATGTGATTGTATTGGAGTCTTTCAAAATAGACATCTTTACTTATGGCATGTATTTACAAAGCTACTTCTCAGTATTTGAAGTGATTAGGAATTTAGTTTCATCCAAAAATAAATGCTAAAAAATCCTGAAACATTCCATACCAAAATCCACAACAAAACTCTTTTTTTTTTTAAAGTTGCACTCAGAATCTGAGAGGGGTTACATTTATGGCATTACTTCTCTCACATCTTCACAATTTTATCTCTGAAAACTTGAGTACAGTTTTTTACTTAACTTGTTATTACAAAGCCCATAAGTTTTCAAAGATCCATATGCTATCACATGGGTGATTTGAAGTGAGTTGTTTTCACACTTGGTACAAGAAAATCAACATGCACAGCAGGGGAATTTAAAAACTGTTGTTTGCAACTTTGAGAGCCACCTGGACATCCTGAGAGGTAGTTACCCCAGAAAGAGCAAGAATTATTTTAAGTAATGTAATGTAAGTTTGCATTAGCATTTATTTTTTTGCAGGAATACTCAAAATGTCAACTGTATATTTAATACTATTTTTATTTTGAATCTGTATGTGCAGTGTATTGCAATATGTATTTGTAGCTTTGAAAAGTTATTTGCAGTGGCATCACTTCATGGTGATGAGCTCTGTGAGTGCGAATAAAAAACAGTCGAGGTAGATAAGTCTCCCAGTTTGATTCTTTGGGAAAAAACCCAACCACAAGACCATCAAATCCCCAAATAAGCAGAGCATTCTTTGCTTCTGCAAATTCACACAAAATCTAACATGATCAGGTAAGTATTAACTGTTTCTGTGGCAAGGTTATCGGTGCAAAAGAATCCTGGACATTGTGTATTAAAAAGGGCAAAATAAGAAAAGACTTCCTTTGTGCACAAGACATAATGCCTTAGAAAAACACATAATTTGTTCTGGCTTTCAGTTAGGACCAAGCTTGGAATTCTACGCTGTTCACTATTGCTTAAGACTTTGTATTATTTTCTGCCTTACTGATTCCCTGTATCTTTGCAGATGAGACAGTGAAATTGTTAAAAGAGCTAGCAAGCAGAAAATCTCTTCAAGTGCCAAATATCTATTACCATTTGCCTCATTTGTTGAAAAATGAAGGAAGCCTTCAACCTTCTGTGCAGATTGGCCTTGGAAGGACAGGAGGTATGCTCATAATGATGGTTATGTTTTATATCTGGAGGACTTTCTAGTTTTAGAAATACAGTTTACTGCATTACTTGGTAGATCAAGGACATCCCATTTAACTTGTGTGATATTGATGTCTTTTTTGAATTCACACTGAAGTCAAGATGAAAGAAGTTTGATTTCAGCTTTACTCTTTCCTGCGTAACCTCAGTCACACCCCATACCCTGTTGAGGAAGCATGTAGTTTGGGTGGATTATTTGTATCTGAAAGGAAACAGTTTGACCATTACAGATTCTGAACTGCTACTGGATAAATCCCTTTGGTTTTTCAGATTTGTAGGGCAACCATGCGTGGATATAACTGTTTTAGTGTTGATGTTTCTGTTGTTCTGAGCAGTATATTTCGATGTATGGATTAACAGTTGAGAGAACTTGGATAATCAGATAGAATCATGTGAATAAAATCTGTGTAGTCGTTGGAGGGGGAAAATATCGGTGTTGTGCTGCAATACTGTTGTTACCCCTTTTTTTAAAAAAATTTTTTCCCCTCCCATTCCTCACAAATTCTGAGCTGTGGTCATCAGGATAACTATATGGAATGCCATTCTTGGAGCTGCAGAAAATAAAGAGCATAAGCCAAACCAAGATGATAATACCTCAGAACATCTATGTGTGTGTCTCTGAGCTTGAAGGCCCCACCAATAGTCGTTTGATTTAATATATTTATGATGTGGTAAATCATTTCACATAGAGGGCTCAAAATACTTGTGCTGACTTCATAAAGTCTACTTTATCATTTTACAGTGATCCCCCCCCACATTCACGGCTCGCATATCTGCGTATTCAATTAGTCATGGTTGGATTTTCAGTGAGTTGTAAGACCGCGCACATGCGCAGAATGTCCTGGATCCCGGATTACACAGCCAGGAAGCACCAAAAGGCGCTTCCTCCACTTTAGTGCGAGCCACACTCCCAGGACCGCCCCTCCAGATCTTATTAATGGAGGGTGCATGGCTACAGGTGGGGAGTAGTTGAATATTCATGGGTTCTGTATCGTCATGGATTTTATAACTCGCGGGACCTGCCCAGACCTGACCTCCAGCGAATTCCGGGGGATCACTGTAGTGCATTCCTGCTGTGTTCCTAGGTAATCAGCCCTGGGTTTGGGGTAGGGTGCAGAAGAGAGACTGTGGAAAAGTTAAGGAACACAGGAGTCAGATGGCCAGCTGAAAGAGGCTTTCAGTAGCCTTGTAGCTGGGTCTATATTGCTTTGCGTTTGAGGGGGTTTTGTCAGAGATAAGAAATTCTGTTGAGGAATTTCCGTGCAATTTTGATGTCCTGCAGTTCTAGAAGAACCAAAACCAGGTGCAAGAAAAGTAATAGAGTTTCTCAGCAGTGTTGTTTTTAAAGGTAAATACTTGAGTTATGAAAAATGGTTATGTCAGTTTGAAAATAAAACTTAAGTTAGGGAGTTTAACCACTCTGTAAGTCTTGGTGCACCTTATCTGATGTAGTGGTTTGACCCTGGCTGGATGCCAGAGATTCACCCACAGCCGTTCTCTCAGTTCATTCCCATCCCCCCCTCCCAATACAAACAGGGGGAGAGAGGAGAAGACAAAAAAAACGGAAGGGTTTTGCTACAGCAGGAATGAGGACTATTAGAAATCTTTTACTGTCACAGACAAAACAAGATTCCAAAGTAGGGATGTAAAGGATTTATTTCTAACAAGATCAGAGCTTAAAGTGAGAAGTATCATCTTAAAGGCAACATTCTCCCCCACCCCTCCATCTCTTACAGCAGATACCACATTCCCCCTTTCCTCCAGGAGACAAGGGGAGACAGGAGTAGGGGAAAGCCAGGCAGTTGGTGTTTCTCTGCCACTGCTCAGGGGAGGAGGCCATTTCCCTACATTCCATAGGGTCCCCCCCATGAGAGAAAGTCTTTCATGACCCTCTCCAGCGTGAGTTCAATCCCAGAGGCAACAGCTCTTCCAAACACTGCTGCCCGTGGGTCACTCCACAGGGTGCAGTTCTTTGAGCACTGGCTACTCCACCTTGGTCCCATCCCAAAGCTCACAGATCCTACCAGGTACAGTTCTACCCCACAGCATGGACTCCTCTCCACGGGCTACATGTCTCTCCTGGATCTCTGCTCCAGTGTGGGCTCCAATGGGCTGCAGCCTCCCTCCAGCATGCACCTGCTCCAGCATGGGCTTTGCCATGGGCTACAGGTGGATCACTGCATCCCTGTGTTCACTCCATTCCATGGGCTGCAGGGAGACGCCTGGAACACCTCCTCCCCCTCTTTCGGCCCTGGCCTTGGTGCTTGATTTTGCTGTTACAACTTCTCATGGCTCTTTTCCAGCAGTCATCTTCTTCTTCCTGTAATTTTTTTCCCTTCCCTTCTTAAATACGTTATCACAGAGGCGTCTCTATCTCTCCTGATTGGCCTGGCCTTGGCTGGCGGCAGGCTCAGCCAGGAGCTGGCTGGTGTTACCTCTGCCAGCTCTGAGGGAGGCTTCCAGCAACTTCTCGAAGAAAAGCCTCCTCCATAGCCCACCCCTGCTGCCAGAAAAAAAATGGCCACAGCAAACCCAGCACATCTGATTAACACAGTGGTTGTTGATTATTCATTATTGTATTGGGTTTTGTGTGAGAATGTGTTGGTAATGAGGCTACAGAGAGGGCTTCTGTGAGAAGATGCCAGTGGCTTCTCCTGTGTCCAACAGAACCAATAGCCAGACCAGCACCACTGGAATAGCGGATTTAAGAGAGATGAAGAAAGTGTGCAAGGGCAAGTGCAGCTGGAGAGGGGAGTGAGTATGAGCGAAAAAACTGCAAATATGTGCCAGGGTCAGTGCAGAAGGAGGGAGAGGAGGGGCACCAGGTGGTGGAGCAGAGATTCCCCTGCAGCCTGCAGTGAAGACCATGCTGAAGCAGGCTGTCCCCCTGCAGCCTCCCAGTGGAGCAGAGATACATTGGCAGCCTGTAGAGGACTCCACAATGGAGCAGGTGGATGCCCAAAGAAGAGTGGGACCCTGTGGGAAGCCCGCATTGGAGCAGGCTCTTGGCATGACCTGGGACCCCGTGGAAGGAGCAACCCAAGCTGGAGTAGCTTTGCTGGCAGGAGTTTCAACCCCATGGGGGAGCCATGCTGGAGCAGCCTGTTCCTGAAGGACGGTACCCTATGGAAGGGACCCATGCTGGAGCACACCATGATGAACTACATCCTGTGGGAAGGACTTACATTGGAGAAGTTCATGGAGTACCATCTGCCATGGGAGGGACGCCATGCTGGAGAACAGGAAGAGTGTGAGGAGTCTGACCCCCACAAGGAGAAAGAAGTGGCAGAGTCCATGTGTGATGAATTGACTGCTGCCTCTGTTCTCTGACCACTGTGCTGCTGGTGGAGAGGAGGAATAGAAATCAAGTGTTGAGCCCAAGAAGAAGGGAGGAACAAGACAAAGATGTTTTCATTTTATTTCTCACTACCCTATGCTGATTTCATTGGTAAATTATTTTCCTTGAGGTTTTTTTGCCTGTGACAGTAATTGGTGAGTGATGCCTCCCTGACCCATGAATCTTTTGTTGTGTTTTCTGTCCCCTGTCCAGCTGAGGAAGGGAGTAACAGAGTGGCTTTGGTGGGTGCCTGTTGTCCAGTCAGGATCAGCCCACCACACCTATGTGATAATCTGACATGCCTAGGATAACTTTTGTTTGCTGTGTTTGTTCTGAACGTTTGTGGTGATTATTTTCATCGTGCTCCTGATGGTGGGTGGTATGTTTTTAAAGTATTTTTAATTACTGTTATCTCCACCTTTTAGCTCTATGCATTTCTTAAGTAATGCTTTATTGCAAGATCTTTGTTTTCTATCTTGTATATGAAATCACTGAAAGCACATTTCTGATTTGTTTGATTTCAGTTTCCATTGTAATGGGAATACCTACAGTGAAAAGAAAAGTCAAGTCTTACCTTACAGAAACTCTCCACTCTCTTATTGATAAGCTGTCCCCTGAAGAAAAACTGGATTGTGTTATGGTTGTCTTTATAGGAGAGGTAATTGCTTAAATCTTCTTTTACAATTTCTAACCTGCCTTTAATTACAAGTAACACTCATTTCAGGAACTGATGAGGATCTATGTTTTCTTCAAGATGTAGACAGGTGACTGTCTCCTTGCAGGAAAAGGAATAAATGTCCATTTTCTGAGATTCAGTCCTGAAGAGCCCGTCTTTGTCTGTTTATCAAGGGAGCACACGGTTTAGTGGGTTGGGTGGATAGGTTATTTTGCAAATTTTCTTATGCTTATACATAGTGAGAAAGATGTGCTAATTATTTTATTCCTTCAAAATAGTGGCTAAGGAACTCTAGTGTCAGAGGGAGGATTCTTCCCATTTTCTTCATGTGGCTACTTAGTCCTTTGCTGAGCAAGTGCTGCAGTTTGAGGTGTTAGGCACAGCTTGTTACTGATTTTATTTTCTGGACAATGTGGATGTTTGAAGCCCAGACCTTTTTAATTGTGTAATTCAGTGTTCAGTTGGACTGTTTGTTCAGTTTGGCTCTGATTTAGTGGAAATCAAATTTAGGAAAATGGTAGACTGCTTTCAGAAATAATTCATTTGGATGCGTGTATCTATTTTGTTCTCTATGCTTTTCTCAGAAGACTGACTTGAACAGTGGGAAATGTATGTATATATTTGACCTTCATCCAACAGTGTAGTGCTCCACTGAAATAGTCTTTTGTGAGTTCCACAGATGAAAATTTAAATCTCCAATTATAACTGAAAATTATTTTAATTCTGTGGGCCAGTGTCCATTTAGGGATGAGTCAGTGGAAAAACAGATAGGCATGTCAATACTTGTAGTTCTGTTATCATTATTTTTTAAAGCTTTCTTTGAAAAGTTTGTAGACTTTTCACTTGTATCTAAGAATTGTTTCTGAGTGTTTTCTAGCATAAATTGCCCTATTTTCTTTTTCTTTATAGTCAAAAACTACTTGTCTGGATAGATATTGGTTTTTTTCAAAAGAAATGCTCTTAAAATATCTGTTGGTTGAGAATATCAAGGGAGCAGGATTGATTCTGAATTACTGGAATGCTGTGATGTTCTTCACTGTATTAACTGGAGATATCCACTTTAGTACAGTGGTGAGTGTCTCCGTCTCTCATGCGAGAGACTCAGGGTTCAATTCCCGCCAGGGAGGCAGTGGTGCCATTTAAGAGGACTCCATGATCCTTGTGGGTCCCTTCCATCTTAGAATATTCCATGATTCTGTGAACTGGAGAAATTTTATTGCCTTTTAGTGTGGTTTCTTTTCAAGATTTAAAAGGGAAGGTTTGTTTGTTTTGCTTAAGGAGATTTGAGCTGTTAAGACTCTGTTATCTTTGGATTGTCTGTCTTCTGCAAAGCTTGGAGTTGGAGTGACAGTGTCCCCAGCTGCACAATCACTTGTTGCCTTAGACAAGCCCTATTGTTATACCTGAGTTTTCCATAGCTAAAGAACTTTTGTCCTTTGAGGTGGTGTGAAATTCTCTTTTGTCTTGGAAACTGCTGAAGTGACGATGAAGGAACAGAACATTTTAACATGGGAGCTTTTGCTTCTGTGCCCATGGAGAGTTGTGTGGTTTGCTCTGGAGTTGCCTACCCTCTGTACCCACCTTTT
Source organism: Pitta sordida (assembly GCA_013390025.1). Classification (NCBI taxonomy): domain Eukaryota; kingdom Metazoa; phylum Chordata; class Aves; order Passeriformes; family Pittidae; genus Pitta; species Pitta sordida. The sequence goes on along the minus strand of WEKX01020873.1, from coordinate 167,930 downwards.
TGAGACAGTAGTATGTGCTTACTCACATACCTGCTTTGGGCACTGTAACCATGAGTGTCTGGGAAGATAAAAAGGACCAAGATTTAAATTCTTGTTGCATTACAACTATTCCCTAGATTGGCATATTTTTTTCTTTTCTCCATCCAGTTTGGTATCTTCCCCGCCTTACGATTTCTTTGACCCTATTTTGTATTTTCTTATTTGTAGTTTGTTTTGTAATTGGTACAGGGAACTAAGTTACTAACATGACACATTAAATACTTCATCCAGCTTTTTCTGATTTATGCTATATATTTCAGCTTCCTTCTCCAAGATAAAAAGTGTAGGTTTATTAAGTGTTTTCTCTTGTCTATTTGCAGGAATACTCTTCTGGTCGACTTCTTTTTCCCCTTAAACAAGAAGGGCTTTATCTTTTAAAATAGCTTTGTCTGTGGGGTATCCTAATCTAAAATTCATTAGACTGTTGCTGTCATTAGCATATGCAATAATGAAGGCTTACTTAAAAATACACTAGAACTCTGACCAACTCTGAGGAAATTTTGCCATCATTTTTAATGTAAGCAAAGAAGATATGGCCTCTGCTCAAACATATGTGCAGTTTAATTATAGCAAGAAATGGTCATAGTGTGAGGTTATGCCATTTTGATAATAAGCTTAAAATTACAATCTGTGCCTTGTCTAGATCTTCTACCAGCAACAGAAAAAGCACAAGACTTTACAAAAATGTTTTACAAGAAAATTCTATGAAAAATAGTATTTTTCTTGCTATTTTTACTTGGGAAATCTAATTGACAGTGTTTAAAAAGCATTACTGGGAGCCACAGTAATGGACCTTAATCTTTATGTGCCGAGCGCCCTAATAACCTCCTGAATACTGCTAATTTTTTTGTAGTTCAATCTCACTAATTTCTTGTAATTTCATTTTGTACTAGAAAAGAAATTACGAGTCTAATGGCCTTCTGCAAACAGCATTAACAGTGTAAACAGATGAGCTAGTAAATATAGATGCATTATGGTTGCTAAATAAAGAGATCTGCATATTCATTTACTGTATGGATATTTCTGAGTAATATAATTATACACAGTAAATTTCCATACTGGAAGTTCAAGTAATGCTAAAATATCTCAGCTGATGTGATATTTAATCACCAATTTAAATAATTACTAGCATTGCTTGACAGTAAACTGTTCAATTGTCCTAGTAACTGACATATGTCTGTGTTCTCCAATTTGTTAAAATAACTTTATTGGAGAATAATTTGCAGGTATTCATTAGGATGACTAATAAACAGGCATGATTCATTATACCTCTATAGTTCACAATCTTTATTCCCCCTCACTATGTAGCTAGTTCATAGGCTCATCACATGACTTGAAAACAAATGATTCCCATCTTATAAACTTGCTCCGTATGAGAACTTGCTTTCAGAATAAACCATAGTCTAGGTTTAAGAAACTATGAACTCCAGATGACCATGGTTGTCTACGGTTATTATTCAATAGAGTTTGTAATGGACCTGGGAAATGTGGTTTTGAAGTACCTTATATGATCATAAGGGAACAACAGACGTACTGCGGAATATGAGAGAAATTAAAATACTTCTGTGGTATCTAAACAAATATTTTTTTGTGGGCACATGTTATTTACAATGAAGAAAATGCATCTTAGACTTGTTCTAAATATATCACAAATTACTGTCAGTCCACTTCATTAATCAGAGATTGCTCTTAGCACAGTCTTCTGTGCAAACGGTAATCAGTGTGTTATGGAAAGACCATAAACCCTTGATTTCGCCAAAAATATCAGGACAAATAATTTCAGAAAGAATTGGAAGACACTACAGGTAGCAAAAGCAGTTTGCCATTTCTGTGCACCACTGATTACATCTGACTAGGTAATAATTGACCAGCCATTTGTTCTTGGAGCACTAGGCCCCATATTACAGTTTCTTGCATATTGGTTATTTAAATCTTACTCTGTTTCATGCACATATAGTTCATTTAAGCTAGAAAAAACTTGTGTATCTTGATTGTCTTTTACTGTCACCGTATCATGTCTTTATGTAAACAGTGGATGCTAACTTAAAAGATACTGATCTTGAATAGTGTTTTCTCTGTGCTTCTTTTGTGGAGAATCTTTTTTTCTTTATTGTTTCTTTGAAAAAGTTTCTGTACTGGTCGGGTCAGTGTGACACAAGCACCCAGCAAGGTACCATCCTGTGCACTGGTATGAACACAGCCTCAGCAAATGAAGCACTGAGTGCACATACTGGGTGAAACCTTGCTGAACCTGTTTTGTAGGTATGTGCATTGCAGTGCAATATGTAAAACTGCTCCACAAAATAAACAAGTCTGTATTTTCATCTCTTCTTGCTCTGGGCCTGAATTACAGTTCTCTTTGATCTGCAGCTCTCTTGATAGAAAACAAAGGAGTATTTTGTCTGTTTTGCTCTCAGCTCAGCTGTATTTTAGCATCATCCCAGCTACAGAGATGTTCCATGCTTTCTGCTAATTGTTGAAAACTTGAGAGCTGCCCCTTCCCGGAGCTGCCCCAGAGAGTGTGTTCCTAGCCCTCGAAACATCTAAGCACACATCTTGAGTTGGACAAAGACCAACAGCAAGATCTTAGCGTACACAAACATATTTATCTATGTAATATATATATGTATTAAAAAAAATAAAAGCTAGGCAAAACAGTTTTGCCGAAAGATAAATTGTCTTTACCAAATAATACTGAAAGAGTACACAGATGGTAGCCTTTGTTTTGGACATCCCACTCAAAACTGACCAAGATGAACATAACCTCTAAATACACTATCAACTCTTGCATCTGCAATGTTAGCTTGACCTGTCAGCGAGAATTTGAGCTTCTTAAGCTGTTATTGCTTTCCCTGCATTTTTGGTACCCAGACAGTATGGACTGCTGATACTGGACATCAGCATAAGATTTTATGCTCCTCTTTCTTTTTCAGTGACTAGCAGGTTGTATAAGGAATTAAACCAGTGATAAAAATCTTTCTTCAATCTAAGAAAAGATCCTTGACAGGATTTGAAGATTTTAATGTGCCCAAGACAAATTTAGTATCTCAGCACAAAGATAAAATTCAGGGTTGTGCTCTTTTCTCAAGCCCTAGACTTGAATGACTGAAATGTTTCTCCAAGATGATTTCTGAGATGCACCTGGGCCACAGTAACTAATTGATGCTTCTGGTAAGGGAACACTGCTATTAATAGCCAAGGTTGTGTCTTATCTCATCCTTGACATCCAGGGTATTCGTGAGATGGGTAGTAACAGTAATAATCTTCTTTCAGAAGCATTGTAGCAGGTGACTTCATACCTGTATGATTGACTGAATTGACACTTTGAGTTTTGGGCAACACTGTCACATTTTCCTGCAGGGGTCTGCTGTGACCTAAAATAATGAGGACAAATACTTTCTGTCTTCCAAATAAAGAACACATTACTGAAGGGTACTTCTGACTGTATGCAGCAACTGCCAATTTTCTGGAAAACAAACCTTTTCAATGATTCACAGGCTCCCTTAAGGACAAGAAAATGTTTCCCGTGTTGCAAGGCCGTATATGCTGCTTTCTTTCAGACTCCACAAACTCATCTTCATCTGCAATATGCACAGAACTAGTAGGAGGCTCTAGGACACTATCATAACATCTGAATGTCCTGNTTCTGGGCTCCCCAGTTTAAAAGGGATGTTGAGCTGCTTGAGAGGGTGCAGAGAAGGGCAACGAGGATGGTGAAGGGACTGGAGGGCAGGCCCTATGAGGAGCGACTACAGGAACTGGGACTGTTCAGTCTGGAGAAGAGGAGGCTCAGAGGGGACCTCATTGCTGTTTACAGCTACCTGCGGGGAGGTTGCAGCCAGATGGGTGTAGACCTCTTCTTCCAGGCTGACGACACCAGAACGAGAGGGCACAGCCTCAAGCTGCGCCAGGGGAGGTTTAATCTTAATGTTAGGAAGCGGTTTTTCACGGAGAGAGTAATTGCATATTGGAATGGGCTGCCCAGGGAGGTGGTGGAGTCGCCATCCCTGGAAGTGTTTAAGAGAAGACTGGATGAGGAGCTTAGTGACATGGTCTAGCTGGTCTAGCTGGGGGGTGAGGGCTGGATGACCCTGGGCCCCCTCCGGCTCGGAGTGGCCTGCTAGGTTGTGAGGCATCTAGGTTGTTATTATGCTCTGGGATGTGCCCTCGGTCGCTGTATGGGTATTAGATGGTGAGTTGGACTAGATGATCCTTGTGGGTCCCTTCCAACTCATAATTTTCTGTGATTCTGTGATTGATGTTTTTTGCTCTTTCTGACCTTCTTAAGAAGTTAACTCATTCTCTGATGCAGTGTTGTGTTTCACAGCACAATCCAAATGGACCTGTGCCTTCACGATTGGGGAGCTGACAAGTAGGGTGAAAGGGTAGGGAGAAGCAAGAGTGGGGTCCTGCAAGGATGTACTAGTACTATTTGTATTCCTGCTATTGCTGTCAAGGGCTTTTGCATTGTGAAACTCTGAGTTAAATTGGGTTAAACACAGAAACAGCTGGGGAGAGAAAGATATTTCTTGCTTATATGATAGAGCAGGGACTTTCAGTCAGCTTGTATGGGACACATTTTGCTTATGTAACATTAGATGGCTATGTTATGACAGTATTCTCATTCCTGTTTTTATCTTTGCATTTTGTGGTTCCCTGTATTTAACTTCTACTCACTGTTTCTGATTTGAAAGCAGACACTGTGTTCGTGAAAATATTACTTTTTTCAGCTGCATTTTCTTGAACTCTAGAAGATATTATTTCCTTTTTGCACATGCTTTTATCTATATCCATACACTACTGCAACCACTGGAAACCACTGCTGCACTTTTATTCCTAAGGGCTTTTTTTTCACTGCATAAATATACCAAAATAGGTCCAAATGCCACTTTAGTGGCTGGTTTTTCCTATGTACATTTTAATGCCTTCTATGTGGGTAATTATATTCCTATGTACTTTCACTGTTTCAAGGCAAATAAATGTTTTCTTTGCCTTTTCAGAAGGCTGTGATTTTGTGCAATTTGTTATTATTTGAAATACATGGTAAAATTATCCCACCTTTATTCTGCACAGATGATGAAAGTTCAAATAAAATTGTAGTAATTAGTAGGCAGTGAAATGACTACACTTTGCAGGTTAGCATGGTTGTTTCTCTGGGATTTTTTTCTTTTTTTTTTTTTGCAAAAGTGGTCTGAACAAGTTAAGCTTTATTTCTAGTAGCTTTTGTTTAAGAATTAAGGTCTGGATAATCTAACAGTCTAGGTAAACTACCAAGATGGTGAAAAGCCTCAGGATTTAGGATTTAGGAGGAGCAGCCAAGGTCACGTGGTTTGTTAAACTTAGAAGACCACATAACATTCTATAACTTCTTGAGGTGATCAGTGTAAGGGGATATTCTGATCTCCTCTCTCTGGTGGCCAGCAACAGGACACATGGAAGTGGTATAAAGCTGCATCAGGGGAAGTTCAGACTGGACGTTAGGAAAAGTTTCCTCACTGAGAGAGTGGTCAGTCATGGAAACAGGCTCCTCATGGAAGTGGGAATGGCACCTAGCCTACCAGGGTTGAAGAGACATCTGGACAATGCTCTTAGCCGTGCTCTTTAGTTTTAGGTAGTCCTGCAAGGAGCATTGGTCTTGGTGATCCTTTTGTGTCCTTTCTAACTTGAAATATTTTATGATTGCACTTTTTTTTTTCAATATGCATCTACCACTTAGGACAGTAAATAAACCTTGGTCTTAAATGCCATGGGTTTCCTTATGTTTTGAGAAACATTTCACCTTCTGTCATCCCTGAAGGTATGAAGTCAGGATTTAACAGTATGAAAGGGTTGATTCTTAAAATTAGAAATTTTGGGTTTGTATGACAGCTGGCTAGCTGGTAATCAGAACTTTCTAACCTCTTGCTAGCTCATATATTCTGCTGCTTTGCTGTGCACATGCTCATAAAAATCAATTTAAAAGACCAGAAAGTTCTCTGCTGCTTTGTTTCTGTGTTATAAATAACAATGTTTGTTCAGATAGACCCTAGAATAATTGCAAACTTGAAGTGCAGCCTCACTTGCACTAAACAAAGGTACTTTAGGGAATTGTAGTATGGCATTTTTCAAAAACGGAGGAAATTTTCAACTTATTTCACTGAGAGCCTGGAACTTTTGTTCATTCCACAACAGATTCTGAGGCATTTTTTTATATGAGAGTCATTGAAGCATCAAAATATGCATTCCCTATCAAAATTGCTGCTGCAAGGAGTTAAGCCTTAGATAGATCCAGGTTCACAGGCTTACGGAGCTCCATACATCTCCTAAGCTAAAATCTTCTTGCTGAAAGTTTAGATAGGCTCAAGGGGATGCTAATGAGGTACCTTGAAGACGAGTCTACTGAGGAATATTAAATACACAAAATCACATCTATTTCAAGAAGTAACCTGAACTGAAGTTAGTTGCAGCATGGATGAAAGCAGAAAGGAGTGTTGTATGTGCTTGTTGTGTTCTTACCCTTTGCTGTGTCTCTGTTCATGACTGCCTCTGCTGGCAGCAAGATGTGGATCAATCTTTGGTCTGGTATGAACACTTAAAGATGTCTCACTCCAGGTATTCTGCCATTCTCTTGGAGATCAGTAACAGGCCAAAAGATTTGAACTGCTGATACTGAAATGGTCACCCCTACTTATTCATTATGAAGTTCCCAGAGATCCATTCACCAGGCCAAACTTGTTGATAGTGCTTCATGTGATTCATAGCTTGTATATGGCTGGCAGTGTTATCTCTTTGCTTGGGGACTAGCACGAGCTTGCATTTAGTCACTTTAAAATGTTCACTTACAGTTCTTTTCTGTGGATCTGGAACTCACTAGAGATTATTTAGTCTTCAACCTTAAGAGTTTAATAAGAAAAAATTATAGTTTTGATAGTGCCTTCAGATTTGGTAGATAGAAGCATTCATAACTAGATATAGATATTGTGCTGCTGTTGTTGGGATCACTGGTGACATTTCCTTTCAACAGTTAAAAGCAGCACTGATACGGTTAAGCGGATTTTAAGTTTGTTAATCTGTTCCAAAGTCGACCTAGTATCTACCAGGTGATCTTCACTGGAAGCCTAAAACACATTAACACATTGTCTTTCATGGGTGACTTCTTTTATTAATCTGAATTTGTCTTCTCTTGTTTAAGATTCTTGAAGACAAGGCATCTTGTGTCCTGCAGTTTGATAAAGAGGTCCATATGTCTTATTTGTCAAGGCTGTAAATACATTCTTCCTTGAAAAGGGGGAATAGATTTTGGTCAATAGTAGGTAATTTTTCTGTTGTTTTTAAGTTAGTAACTGGATTTATTGATAACTGCTTGAAAGATCCTTAGATTTAATCTAGCTTTTCCAGTGCCACCTTCTTGGGACATGCCCATAGCAACAGGATGTTGACAAAGATCTTATTTAGTGTTAGATTGGGCAATGAGAGGACTTGGTTATCTCACAAAGTTCCGATGTGGAAAGAGTACAGTTAACCTGCTATCCTGAGGAGAAGAGTTTTGTGTTGAAATCCTGGTTCTGCTGTTCTGCTTATTTAGAAATGATGGCAGAATACCAAGTTTTTAATGCATTTGATCACGTGAAAAATACCATCAACTCTTCTAATCTCCATGTTCTTTTTCATTCTGAAAGCAACATCTCCTTTTGCACTACAGTGATGCAATGATTGTTGATTCAGAAGGAAAGGTTACCTACTCAACCAGCAGATATATTTGCTGTATCTCATGTTCAGAGGAGCTAGACCAGACCTTCCTGACTTTGTGTGACAGCAACCTAGATTACAGTATGAGCTTGGAAGACTACAAACTTTATCTCTTTAATGTGACCCTATTGTGATTGCAGCTCTGACCGAGAAACTGCCAACTTTATGCGTGAAGGACACAAACACATAGTGGGAAGTAGGGGAAAAACCTTTTATTCCAGACTTTTTCTTGTCCCAGTTGTGATGCTTTCTATGTAAGTGTGTAAGTGTTTAAAAGCAGTAGCAAGGCTTTATGGTAGTCTGCAAAATAGGTTGAAACTACATTCACTCTAAGTAGACTTGCACTAACACAACGGCTTGTGATCGGATACATGTTTTCAGTTGACATGAAGTTTGGCATTTATTTTAATCTCTGGAATATTATGTAGAATCTAGCTGTGTCTCTGTTGAATCTGTATATGTAGATATACAGTAATCCCTCGAATATTGCATGGGTCAGTTCCAGAAACATGCTGCAATAAACGAAATCCACAAAGTAGCCGTAAATATGGTAAATCTGGTAAAGACGCAAGAAAAAAACCCGCCCTGTATTGAAGCCACGAATGGTGAACTGCGAAGTAGTGAGGGATTACCTTGCTTACATATAAACCCTGTATTTTTCTGTGCAATTACAGTATGGACTGCTTAACAAATATGGGAGTTATTAATGCTGGACTGGTGGCATGCCAAATGGAAATGTAAATTTTTGTCTTTTTCATATGATGACTGGACTGCAATTTCGGTATCTTTAGTCTTGTCGAGGTTTTGAAAAGAGAGAAAAAGAAAAGCTTCAGTGAAAGTTGGATATACTAAAATTATTTTTAGGTAGTCACTAGGCCACTGACTTGTAACTGTTATAGAAAACTGAAAAGGTTATGTCTTTAACTCCATTGTGTATGAACAATCCGTATATGTATTTGAACACTTGGTGACCTGTCAAAGTCCTTAGAGGCCTGTGAGTGTCCATGTATGGAACGCTCTGCAAGATGAGTTCTAATTTGTGAGCACCTTATCTGCTTATTAAAATTTCTGTCTAATAAGCCTAAACCTAATATGCCTAAGAACTAGGCATAGCACTTAAGAAGAAAATACCTATGAAAAAATCATGACAAGTGCTTTTTATTCACGTATTCTTGTGGTATTTAGAATCTGCTTTTGGAATAAACCCACTGTTGTTTTTGGCCTTTTTGAAATGTGTATG
>WEKX01020873.1:108079-158902 GCA_013390025.1 Pitta sordida | reverse complement strand
GTGTATGTCACTGGCATTATGTTGGATTTCAGAAAAATAGTATTTAAAAATAGAAATGGTGATTTTTAGGTTCAAGGGTTAAGAACCTTTATCAAACAAGATTAACAGTTCTATAGAAACGTTTGGGAGGGATTTGTTCTCTATGTATAATCCTTTAATGATATCCTGTGTTACAAATTAATCAGAAAAAAATCTGAACAGTTGTTTCTAGCATTTCAGAGGCAGCTCTTTCTCCAAAATCCTCATGAGCCACTAGAATATGCACTGATTTATACGCTAAATTTTCTTTTTAAAAACATAAATAGTATGTCAAATCATCAGATTAATAAGTGTAACAAAGATCAAGGTTTTCAGTCATAACATGAGTTCACAAGCTCTGTTTTCCTGGAGTGACTGCGTACAGCCAGGTTGAATAATCAGCCAGTTCTGGCAAGTAAGATGATCTAGACTATTCCAGAATGTCACGATCTGTATTTTAACCAACATGTCATTTTTAGAACCATTGCACCGTTAAGTACTGACTGATTGATAGGATTGATAGTCTCTCAAATTTAGTCTCTGAAGCAGAAAAGCAGTCCTGGTCAGGAAGACAACTATTCACTGCTGTCTGTGGTTGGGGCATTTGCTTTAAATACGAAGCGTAATTGATATACCTTCGAGAGAGGAGTGTGTGTGTGTGTGTGTGTGTGTTCAAAGCCCTGCTTGCAGAAAGCTTTCCTGGGGAAGATTTCCTTAGTAATTTTTATTCTATAGTATCAAGTTCTTCCTACACATTCAGTGATGGTTTCATCATTAAGTGCATGAGAGGTAGGAAGAACATACCAACAATTGTCTTTTGAGTGCAGATATGAGGTAAATATTATCCCCCTCTGTTTTCAAAAAAAATTACTTCTACTTATATTTGATATAAGACATAATGTATGATGGGTTCTTGCATTGCACCTACTTTCAGCTTACACACTGAAAGTGATTTTCAAGGACCTGCAATGTTAATTTCACTTAGTTCTTTTGAAATGTAACTCCAGAGCTGTTAAGTATTCTACTCACTTTTTATGTTTGGTTTTTTTTTTCCAGACTGATCTCGATTATGTTAATGGTGTTGTTGCAAGTCTGGAAAAAGAGTAAGTTGTAGTTTTAATGGGGGATTTCTTAGCTTATTGGTGGGAAGTTTTCTTAATTTCCGTAAATCAGGTTGTGATAAGCAGTGTAAAAGTATTACTCTAGAAGTAAGAGATCTTGCTTATTTTGTTTCTTGGGGCTTTAGGCTTTTGAACAAAAAATAATAGATGACAAATAAAGAGGCAGTGATTCAGTCTGTTAAATTATAGAACAATAAATGGGGCTAAATTATTTTGTGCAGCATAAACAGATGGGGTTGTTTTATCATGAATGGAAATTCGTGGCATCTGTGTTAGGCCTTGTATTCCATATGTTCAAAGAGAACTATAGAACAAACCCACCAGGTTCTGAAAAAATAAAGGCAAAAGTTTATAATGTAGTTTGATTTTGATTGTTGGGAAGTGATAGTGTTCTGAAGGAGATGCTAAAGAAAACAATACTTTTTTTATACACTATTTCTATTCTGCCTGCCTTGTTCAAGTGAGTGGTTATAACCAGACACAATAACTGTACCAAGAGAAAGCAAGCAGGAGGTCTACAGAACTCAGAATCTCTCCTGTGACTGTAAGATGTTTCTATTGACAGGTTTTCTACAGAGATCAATTCTGGCTTGGTGGAAGTAATAGCCCCTCCTGCAAGTTACTATCCTGACTTGACAAACTTGAAAGAGACATTTGGAGACTCAAAAGAGAGAGTGAGGTAAGTTTATTCTCTCAGATCTTTTCCCATCGCCTCCCACACCCACACTTTTGTTGTTTATGAAATGGCAAGTGGGATGTGAATTCTTGAAATGTTTTCTTACAGTAATTCTTGCAAGTGTGGGGATGCTAAAAGTGCTCTGTGAATCCATCTCGCTCCAGCTGATCATGCTGTTCTGTTCATGATCAGAGCCTATCCTTGGTTGAATTCATTTGGTGTTAAATCTTGGGAGGAGAACTGAGATTTGATATATTTTTATTCCTGTACGTAGACTCTTTTGTTTACTGCTTTTCTTCCTGGAATACTTTCTGTAAAACCCAGTAGTTCCTGCTAAGTTGCCATTTAAAAGACACATGTGTTTTTAGTGAAATGTCAGGTAGTTTTCACAAAAACAGATTTAAATTAAGTCAGTTCTATGTCTGTATTAAAAGCATAAGGTGAAGCTTTGTTCCTTTTTTCAGACAAAGGATTTCCTGAGGGAACAATGCCAAAAGTATCTGTCCTAACATTTCACTAATATGCATCATTCTTCGTAGTGAGATTTACTTTATATTGCCAGTGTGATTGAAATAGATTTTTTTTACAGAAACCTTAAGCTTTTGATTTCATTTCAGATGGAGAACGAAACAAAACTTGGATTATTGTTTTCTCATGATGTATGCCCAGAAAAAGGGGGTTTATTACATTCAGGTAAATTTCTCTTCTTTATTTTGAGACAAATTTTAAAATGAGTTTCCAGAAATTATGCTGTTGGACACATCAGAAAACCTGCGTAGAACAGAGATAACTTGATCCCAGTTTAAGGAGGGCATTAAGTTTGGTCGGTAAGTGAGGAAGGAATTTGAGGAGGATGCTGTCTCACTGTCTCTGAAGTAAAAAGTAATTTGTCCTATGTGACTTATCTTAAGATGTTTAACAAAAAAAGTGAAGGAATCCAAACAGATTAACTACTGTTTTTTCTTTGTCCCCCCAAATGAATTGCGTATTATGAGTTGCCTAGGCAAAAAACTGCCAGCAGACTTTTGAATAGAAATCAAGCTAAAATCCATTTTTTACTTTCTTTTGAAGGCAAGTGCAGTGTCACTTTAGTATGACTGTTGTGTATGGACACATTTTTCTTTTTTAAGGAGGTGTCCAAGAACAGAGTTAAGCAGTTCTTCTTTAATTAAGCTCAGAATTGTTCCTATCGTGTGTTTCTGCTTTGAAGTAGAAGCCTTACCTACAGGTATTGCAAATTTAGTAACTGCACTGATGATCTTTATTTAGATTTTGTGCCTGTGTCCTTGGGGTGTAAAGTCCCACACATCTCATCTAGTTTTCACAAAGCTATGCTGACTCCTCTCTGAGAGATGTTGAGTCTCAGGTCTCTTGGAGGCTGTGCAGCCAATAACATGAGACAGTCTTGTTTGATACTCAGTGTCAGCACATGGGGGAGAGCATGAATGCCCTGGGAGAAAGGACAGGAGCAGCAGGATCCTTACTGCAGGATGAGTTAAGGGGATAGTAGTGTCCCATGCTGGCATTCTGCTGCATGGACTGAGTGGTTAGTTTGGTCTATGCACCTGTGCTTTTGTTGGACAGCTAAAGCTGAGTGAAATGAATCCCATCCCCGTAGACAGTGTGTCTCAGTTTCTTGTCTCAGACGAGAAACTCTTTCAGTGCTGTTAGGTTTGTGAGTAAACAGAGTCATGTTTGTGTACAAATAATACAGATATTTTACTTGTTCTGCTGGTGGTGTCACTTAGACTAACATTTCATGGATGATTTTTCTCCAAAGAATGAAGCTGGTGTTTTCAATTAGGAAATTGAGATATGTTTGTGGATTCTTACTATGCAAGGATTCTGTGTTGGTTCTCCATGGATAGGCAGACTGAGCCCTACCATAGTTATTCCAGCCTATGACATCTATATCAGTGCTAGGATTAGAAATACATATATGGCTCTGTGTTGCAATATATTATATATAAATTATATTTTATATATATTTTTTATTATAAATCAGTATTTTCTAGCTGTACTTTTTCCTATTGCTTTGACGAGGCTTTTTTTAAAATTTATGTTGATATCACTGCTACCTTTCTCTAGCTTGAAGATGACATCGTTGTCAAGCAGAATTATTTCAGCACAATAAAAAATTTTGCACTTCAGCTCGCTTCTGAAGACTGGATGATTCTAGAGTTTTCTCAGCTGGGTTTCATTGGTAAGAAAATGTTCACTTTTTTAGTTTGAAAGAACACATTCATCCTCAGACTGTGAATTAATTGTGATCTGACTTCAAAGCTATCTTCTTTGTACTGGAAATAAACCAAGAGGTAGAAATTAGTTGCCTTTTTTATGAACTCTGGTTTAACTCGTGGTTGTTGGTTTTGCCCCTTGTTTGTTTTGTATATTTTTTTATGACTGAGGCAAACTCAAAACTGTTGGAAAAGTGGACATTTTAAAATAAAACGTTAATTAATTTATAAAAAATACTAACAGTCAAAGTACAAGGCATGACTTATTTTGAATTTAGCTGCTGTTAAAACAAAAATGTCATGAAACCACAACTGACTGAAGTAAAGAAAAAAACATGAAACTAGCTTCTCTTAAAATAACTTCATTGGTGTTAGTGCCAAAATTTCCAAGAACCAGCAGGCATCAGTTTGTCTTCGTTGCAAAGCTGGTTCTATCTCCATCTTTCTAATTCACCAGGGAGAAGTTATGACAGTCTACTCCCTCCTAGATGTAGTTAGAGTCTATCTGTCATTTTCAATGAGCAACAGTGAGAGAAATTAATGCAGGATCTTGGGTTGTTGTTGATTGACTGCCAGGGTGCTGTGGAAATTACATTATGGTTCTTTGCTCATACACTAACATGTTTTTATAGAGAGATACGGGACTTAACAAAAAAGCAACTAAAGAGAAGTTTTATAGGGATTTTACAAATAAAAGGTTATTTCCCTGCTGCAGTGATGTGTCGTAATCTGTTTAAAAGTGATAAGGTGGAGATACGCTTATCAAAAAATCAAAAGCTAGGCCAGACTTTGGAGATTCCTGTGGTCAACACAAATGATTCCAGTATGAAGGCTGTAAGCTGAGCTCAGAAAGAAAATCCTACATGCAACAGATAAAGTTCTGAGTTCTGTCACTCTCTGGGAAATTCTTATTGCTCTCTTTACTTTCGATCTAATTTTCAGAGAATGACTTCATTTTTAGCTCAGTGACCCATAATGGTCATACTGAGAACTGAGAATATTGATACTATGTCAGTAGGTACTATCCTGTTTCCAGCTCAGCATCAGGTGTGCAATAGTTCCGTGACTTTTGGGGTCTCAGAGGTTCCTGGAGTAGAAAGGAAAACAGTAATTATCTCTTATACATGCTATGTTAAGGTACAGAATGGTACTTTGTGAATTTGCCTGCCAGTCTAACCTCCAGAAACAATGCAGAAGAGGAGAGGAAATTGGCAGAGTGAAGTCTGCTTACGTACCTGGCCACCATGTAACTTATCTTTTTGGTTGCCTTGGGCTACCATCGGAGATGCACTGTTGCTAAATAAATTATGGGACTGGTTTTGTGGCCTGAGAAGTGTGAAAAATAGGACTTTAAACTGCCTAGTATAAGAAATTTAAATAATTTACTGGAGCTTTTGCTGTCTACAGACTTGTCTCTTGGTTTGGGGAGTTCATTGCAATGTTCTGTTTATGTGCCAGCAAAGACTGGTTGAGTACCAACATCTGATTAGACTTTGTTTCTGCTTTTGTACAGTTAACCACTAACCCAAACTCGGCCCACAATGTGAGTTTTAGCTCCAGTCCTAATTGCTCTTTATAGGAAAGTTCTGTATGAAGTTCCTGAGTTATAGAAGTAATTTACAACTATACTACATCTGCTTGGTTTAGTAGTAGAATGTACTTGCTTACAAATTGCCATTTTGTAAAACTGATGTCAAAATGTGCATAAAACAGTTTAGAACATGCACTGTCTACCCCATGCAGCTGTATTTTAGATCTCTTAACTTGCTTAATACAGTAATCCCTTGCTACTTCACTCTTCAAGTTTTGCGCCCTCGCATCTTCACGGTATGTTTTTCAGCAAAGATGCCATAGTCTTCCCTCCTTTCTTCATGGCGTTTCCCCATGTGTGCATGTGCTGAGTCCCTCTGCCGTGCCTAAGGGCAGGACTGGCATGCCCGTGGGGCAGGGGGGTGGTGCCTCTTGCTTGCTTGGGGGCTGGCAGTAGTTTGTTCCCTTAGGAGTGTTGGAGAGGTTACATGGAAGGTTTATAACAGTGTCAATGGCTTATTACAGCTGCTTGCTCCAGGGCTGTGCTGGGACCCTGTCAGCTGCTGCTGCCAGCGCCGTGGTGCCCACGACTGGCTGGCACCACTGCTGCCAGTGTCACAGGGGCTGTGACCAGCCTCCGCCGCCCCCCAGTAGTGGGGCGGGGATCCAGACTTCCGGGTGTGGCTGGTACGGGCAGCGTACCAGTGTCTGTGAACAGTTGCTATGAGACCTGTTGAGCACAGCTAGTATGCCCTGTCGCAGGAACACACAAGCCAAGTTTGGAAGTGCTGTGACACAGGAATCAGCTAAGCTAAGGAGAGTAGAAATAAAGTTTTTTGTAGGCAGTGGTACAAGACTTGCGGCAGGAGGAGGCGGGGATGGCAGTGGTGCTGCACGCAGTGGCAGTGATGGATACAGCTGTTGCTGCACCATAGCATGGCACCTTCTGTCCCGTGCCATGCATGTCCCGCTGCTAACTGCTGCCTGTCCCTCCTCAGGACATGGCATGAGGTGTGGTGGAGAAGTCCTTGCACTTGCTGGGGCTGAGCAGGTGGAGAGCTGGGTGTGACTTATTTGCACATTCATGATCCGCCTTTCTTTGCATGAATCCGGGTTTCATGGACATCATGTGGACCCTAACCCCTGCAACGTTTGAGGGATTACTGCATTTGTGTGTTTCACACCCCTTTCTGCTCTCAGTGCTGCTGTAGAGGGCACGGTGTCTAACCCAGAAGGAGTAGGTTGATAGTTCTTAATACTGAGACTTGGCTTAATCAAAAGCAAAGCTCTTTAAAAATACTTTGTTTTTCTATACTGTGTATATACTTCTGGTCAGTGTGGCCTCTGAAAATAGCTGTAGTTAAATTTAGTTGTTAGCTCACGGTCCTTGCATCCCTGTTCTTTGTTCCTTTTTCATACTTTTTTGCCTCCTTTTAATTAGATGGTATCAGTAGAATTTCAGATGCATGTAGCTAGGGCTACACATCTTAATGCTGCTTTTCTAGCTAGAAAATTAAATTAGATTTTCTTCTTCTCTGAATTTACTTACTTACCCTGCTTTTAAATTTTGAGAGAAAAATTAGTATTCACAGCAGCAATGAAAACTTCTGGCTTTGAGACACATTGGTGTGCTATAACCATATATTGCATGGAAGCTTTATGCAAGTAATGTAGATTTGCCTCATCTCTGCTATCCCTGTATGGGTCCTGATGCAGGCTGATACTGTGGTTATTTGGTAATGCAGAAAGTTATGGGGAAGACCAAAGGCAATTTGTAATTGGGGCTGAGTTTTGTAGACAGATGTCTAAGAGAGAAAGTAGAGCACAGAAGTCATAGAATCATAGAGTGACCTGGGTTGGAAGGGACCGTGAAGACCACCTGGTTCCAACCCCCGTGATGTGGGCAGGGACACTTTTCACTGGACCAGGTTGCTCAGAGCTCCATCCAACCTGGCCTTGACCACTCAGAGCGATGGGGCATCCACAGCTTCTCTGGGCAATTATTTCCTAGAGGAAAAGGATTTAGAAATAATCTCTAAAAAAGAGAGGTGTGGCTGATTCACTGTAAGATGTTGGAAATGTTGATCAGCTTGCAAGTTTGCTTGGTAGAAATGTGGGGGTTTTTGTCATAGAGTATTTCTGACCTGAAAATCTAATTTATGCGAGTGCTACATGAGAAAGTGACAAATGCAGCTATTTAGGCTGACAGCATGATTATAAAATTCTGTCACCTCTGCAACAAATCAGGCTTTGCCTCCTTTGTTTTTTTTAATATTGAAAGCATAGTCTTAAGTGCTGTCAAGTATCTAATAAATAATGGGTGAGATGTATGATATTCCCCTAAGAAGCTCTGTGGAAGGAGATACATCTTTTGCTCTTCTCGATTCTTGTTTGTGGTCCCTGTGACTCAATGTAGGAAAGTCCTACTAACTTTTTATGAGGAGTAATGATTTATCTTCCAAATGCCTGTGAGCTGAAGTATTTTCCAGAGGAACTGCAGTACTCTGCACTGTAGGTATGCCAGCTGTTACAGAGTGGTCTGAAATCAGCCTTTAGGTTGTCTTATACAGATCCTCTGAATCTTACTGTGCCCTGGTGTTTTAAGGCTTGTTGTTCTGATTTTTTTAAGTTGTTCTGGTTACAATTTTGCTCAAGCTGTGTACATAGTTGAAGTTTGGGGAAGAGTAGATCAAGTCAAACATTTGAGCTTTAAATAACTTCAAAGAGGTTCTCATTTTAATGCCAGTAATTTGCATATCATTAGCAGGGAAAGCATTGAAAACATCAGCTCTAGTTAGAATATTTGCTTGTGGGTATAAAATCATTGTTGGTGTAGACTCAGTACATGTAATGATTCTTATGCGGAAGAATGAAAATGAATGATTTAGGTATTTGCAGTTCAGAGAACTGTAGAAAACAAAGTGTTTCATTTTGTGTCTTGTAGTTGCCAGCAAATTCCTGAGAGGGCCAGAATAGTTCACTAAGGATGGCATTTAAATGGACCAAAATATGGACAGAAGTCTTGGCATAGCTCAATAAACAGCAAAAAGTGTTTATTTTTTTTTTCACTCCAGGCTCCTTTTGATCAATAAGCACTATGGAGAAAGTCTTTTACATTTTGTAAATCTCTAGGGGTTTATGGAGCAAGATTTTGCCTTTGAGTCTTAATTCTTTTGAATGTTGCGTTTCTTTCCACCAAGGGCTTGTCTTGGGAGCAGGGTGTTGTCTGTTCATCTTCAGTCATCATCAGCAATTTAATGTGAGGCAGCTTTGTCTCCACTGTTGAACACTTACTTCTATGGTGCTGGGCAGTGTAATGCAGAGAGGCCACTTGTGTCTGAAGATGCTAGTGCAGACACAGCCAGCTGATGCTTACATGGCTTGTTCTGACTATTTGCAGTTGGATGTATTAAGGTGGTTTGTGGGTTGGTTGTTTGTGATTTCTTGTGTGTGTTTGGGGTTTTTTTGTTTTGTTTTTTTTCCCCCCTGCTGTGTCCTATGACACCACCATGGTAACTAAATTATTCCCCAAGTCCAGGGTGGTCGACTGCATGGCGGACAGTAGTGTGCTGGCCGAGAGGGAAGTGCCTCTGGGCCTAGACAAGTTTGGAAGTAAATAATTTGTGAATATCCTGTTTCTATTTTAGATAAAATTAGGTCACTTAAATTAGGGAAAAGAGTAAATTCCTACCTTCAGTCTTGTTCTCAGCTCATTTAATTGTAGGTAAGGATCCTGTACCTTAATGCTCAGTTTTAAGTAACATGGTCTGTGAGTGATGACAACTGCTATCTTTGTGCTTTTCAGATGAGCTAGTCAAAGGAAAAAATGTCAGTCTGATTCTTTTGCTCTGTCCTTGGGATAAAGAAGAAAAGGATTCTAGAGCAACATGACTGTGAATAGATCCTGGAAGAGGATAAACTCTGTTCAGTCTGCTTGCATTGTGGTTGGAGCAATACTGTGGGGCTATTTCTGTCTTCCAAGTTGCATAGTATTGTGCATCTCATGTGGTGGAGTTGGCATCCCTGGAGGTGTTTAAGAAAAGACTGGATGAGGAACTCAGTGACATGGTCTAGATAATGGGGGGCTTGGAGGGACAGAGCGTGGTGCCCATGGCTCCTGGGTTGCGGATTCAATCCCTGGGTGGGTGTTCGCTTGGGAGTTGGACTGAATGATCCTTGCAGGTCCCTTTCAACTCGGAGTATCCCGTGAAAGGTCTACTTCATGTGGAAGCAAATGAGAATGACCAATTGCCTCAATGGGTGTCATCTAGAAATTATGGTTTCAGTCCCATAAACGTAACAGAAACATCTGGGTAGTCCCATTTTTCAGCTGACGTTTGATTGGGGTTTATCATGTTTTTCACTTCTCCTCCCCTATGCCATTGAAAGCAGTAGGCAGAGATGAATCACCAGGAAAATTGGGAGCCTGTTTAGTTGGAAGTGTGACAAGCTGAAAGCTGTTATTCTGCATGAATATTTTGCACAACATTGTACAAATCATATGATTGTTTCCTACCCATTTTTAAATATTTACTTCCACAAATAATGTTAAACAATATGACAATATAGTGGGTAAATAGTAACAATATACTAATAAAAATCATAACATCTTTCTTATACCTTTTAAGAATAAAGCTTTGCAATTGTCACTACCTTAGTAGGAGTTGTCCCTTATGTAGTCGGAGCTTCAAGTTTTAGTTGTAGAGTATTTTCAAGTGGAAATAACTGTTCGTGAACCTCATTGCAGCAACCACTTACAAGTGATGCCAATGTTTTTGCTATGTAAATAGCCAAATTAAAGGTTGCTGTAAGGAACAACTTTGATTTAGCCATGTCAGGTCAGTTTTTGTTTTACCACATTTAATTTTCCACCACACTGTGTAAATGGTTTACTTTATGCATATAGCATCATTGCAACAGATGAATTAATGGGCACTTTTGTCAGATGCTTCTTCCAGATTTGTTGTACTACATCATGATGTAGCACCACTCAAACCCCTCCAACTCATCTCAGAATTCCATAATAAGTATTCTTTCATTGTCTGTGTTCTTAGTAAATTTCACACAAGTCATAAAGAAATGAAATCACATCAAACCTGTGTTCTGGAAAGGGCAAGGCTCTTTAGGTGATCTCCTAGGTATGTATTCCTTTTTTGAGAAGAGGAAGGATCTTGCAGTTCGACATCCTGGCATTCTCTAAGCAAATCTCTCTGTGTAAGGGTCTGATACCTGATAGTGTCAGAGTACACACAATAGGGCCCCTGCAACTTTGCTTTCCCTTAAAAATATCCTATTGCTAATATGTGTGAGCTAACAACCTCATATTCTGTATCTACTCTGAGATTTTGTGTGATGTGCCATGCTCGGTCACCTGTTCCAGTAGAGAAATGATCCATCCCTGTTACAACAGAGATTTGAACTCCCAGCTCCTTGTACCACCTTGTGATAATCTTCTTGTGATAAGACTTCAGTGAGGTCCAAAAGAAAGAGAGATAACTGAGTTTCTGGCTCTGAGTGATAGTCCACATGTACAGTCACAGTGAAAAAATATGCTCCTGATCAGTGAAGTCTAGATAACTTTTTAACTGTTGTGGGGTACTGATTCAGGGTGATACTTAGGTATATTCTCTCTCCTGTTAATGTAAATGTGAACATCCTCCTTAATGGCTTGGTAAGGTAGACTGCTTGCACCATTTCTTCATTTCCACTCAGACAACTGCTCAAGTACAATGCTACACTGCTGAGAGCTCTTAAGCTTCATCTAAAACGTTGTTCCCTATTTGCTTGTCATCCAGAAGAGCCTATATGGCTCCTTAGTGGCCTTTCCAAGTACTTTTGTCTGCTTGTAGATGAGAACAGAATCCCATTTTCTGATGATTGTGGGCAGTGCTTCTGCCACCTGAGAGGGGAACCTGTTCTTAATGTCTACTCCAGCTGGTTTTCCTAAGAGTAGAAAAAACTATTAGAACTTCTACCACATGTGGAACTTGTTATTTAGAAGGCCTACGAAGGCCTCCTCACAAGTGGGAAAAAAACCCAAGAACATTTCTCATCCCTGAGTGCTGTGTGTTAGTGTGTTGTACAGGACTCTCAAATGTGGGAGACAGAAGACTGGCATAGGATAAGAGCTTCTGTTGGACTCTGATCCATTGTTGTCCACATGCCCTAAGAACCCACCCCTGTTCAGTCTGGCCCTGCCCACACCTGCACCGTCTGCAGAACTGAATCACTTGAGCCGGTGTCTTACTAAAAGATTCACTGGTATGTAATGTCTTTCTTTCTTGCCCTCTCCATTATAGCCTAGCAAATTAGACACAGACTACATCTGAAAACCTGGTGATGTTTTCTGAATCTGCCTTCAGATCTGGAACTACCTTTGGGATTATCTGGCACTCAGTTATAGAATCATTTTGATTGGAAAAGACTTCTAAGAACACCAAGTTGAACCAGTAACCCAGCACTGCCAAATCCACCCCTAAACCATGTCCCATGTGCTACATCTACATGTCTTTTAAATACCTCCAGGGATGGTGACCTAAGCACTCCCCTTGGTAGCCTCTTCCAATGCTTGAGTGCAGTCGCCGGTACAAACACTGTGCTGCTTGTCTGATTGCCTGATTGTCTTCAAACAAGGCACCTTTTTTTAAGTGCTGCATTCACTTTAACACAATAGCCCAGTGTATCGGCCACCTTTCTCTTTGAACACATGTACTGGCAGAGAAATGTATTCTACAACCACGTAGGTGGTTGCTCATGTTGGTCGTAAAATAGACTTTCTTCGTGAACAGTAAGTTTCCTTCTTTTGCAGAGGCCTCCTTTAAGCCTCACTGTTTGAAGGGTTCCCAAGATCCTTTAGCACAGTGCCACCCAGAATGGCTCTGTGCTGTGACCCAGAAGTCCTGTTTGATGGCCTGTTGGCCATCAAGAAAAAAGCTCCAGTTGCTGTGGGCTGTCTCTCTTTCATTGATTGCGTTGTCTCTGGGTATGCTTCCTTTTTTCCCTTTGATTTCCTGCATGTACAGAAGGATCTGAAGTTACTGGTAAATGTTCCATCTATGCTTTTTGTACCTGGCAAAGCTGGTACTGTGTGACTGGGCAGATTACACTTGCAACAGCTCCTCCTCTCGGTTGCTTGAAGCTTACACATGACAGGTGGCATAATAGATGCAAATCCATAACTCTTCTTTCTCTCTTTTTGCAAACTGACAGTTTCTATTCTTAAGGAGGCTCTGTTGTAGTAGACGTTGAATATTTGATAACAACAAGATACGCTTGTTACAACAAGTTCTAGTAGTTTTTATTTAGTTGAAAGTTATTGAACTTCTAATAACATTGAGATTTCAAGGTGTTCATTGCTAACATTTGTTGTCTTGGCACGAATTTATCATGTGTTGTCTTGCTGATTTCAAAAGACAGTGTTACCTCTAATCTAAAGTAACTAAAGTTATTCTTAATGTCACCACAGGTAAAATGTTCCAGTCTCCAGATATCACTCTTATTGTAGAGTTCATATTTATGTTTTATAAGGAGAAACCTATTGATTGGCTCCTGGACCATATCCTCTGGGTGAAAGTGTGTAACCCTGAGAAAGATGCTGTAAGTTTGTTTTTATTATAAAGTTTCTGAAATGGTTTTGTGATGATGAATGAGTCGGTTTTTGTGAGCTGGAAGCCAGCATACTGTGTTTTACGGCTACTGCATGTTCTGGGAGAGTCTTTCCTCCTGCCAAGATTTTTATCTCAAAAAGAACTTTAGAGAGACAGTTCTCAGAGGCATTATAGTAAGTGTTATTTCTTCAGGTTTTGGAGATGGGTGCAATAGGATGCAAAGCAAAAGTTACATTTCTGTGTGTAACAGTCCTAGAATAAACTCATGTGTAATGGCCATAGAGGTTCTGCAGAATGTCACTGCTTGGATAGCAGCGTTAGAGAAGGTTCCAGATGGGGAATAAACTTTGGATTTTGGTCCTTCATTTCTCAAGTAGCACCTTTGCTGAGAGACTAAACAAACAGGTTCTGTGCAAGAACCTTGAACAGTATCATATTTGCACAGCAATCTTGGTAGATTTCTGGAATGAAAACAAGAACTGGATAAATAGGCCTAGGTTTTTACCTTGTGTTGATTTTTACTAATGTAATGTTATTTTTTTATCCCCCCTCCACCCCCCCCATTTCAGAAACATTGTGATCGACAGAAATCTAACCTACGGATACGCTTCAGGCCTTCTCTTTTCCAGCATGTTGGCCTCCACTCTTCTCTAGCAGGGAAGATCCAGAAACTCACAGTTAGTAGCCAATATTTCCCTTCTTTTCCACAGCAGGCTGATTAAATGAACAACTTCGTGGTGATTGAGAAAACAGGCATTTTCTTGTTGTCTTGCATTTTCAAGCACAGCGTATAATGCTCCAGTTGGAATTAAATCTGATGTAAACTGGTTACTATTGATTTTAAGAAGTACTAGTCTCAGCTTTCGTGGATTTTTGCTAGGGGATATTTTTTCTAATTTTTTTCCTTTAATGGCATGCTCATTTTATTAATCAATGCAACATCTAGTGCATCCAAAATGAGTAATGCGTTTATTTTCCATTTTCAAAATGTTTGTTTTAAGTGTAACCACTTGGGAAAAGAACATAATAAAAAAGGTTATCTGACCAGCATGATATTGTCTGTCTTTCAATTAGGATAAAGACTTCCTGAAACCATTACTGCATAAAATCCACGTGAATCCACCTGCAGAGGTTTCGACATCTCTAAAAGTCTACCAGGGCCATACGTTAGAAAAAACCTACGTAGGGGAAGATTTTTTCTGGGCTGTCACACCAGTTGCTGGAGATTATATTCTCTTTAAATTTGACAAGCCAGTCAATGTAGAAAGGTTAGTAATTATTTGTCTTTGGTCTTATATATAAAGTTGCTTATGCCAAGAATGTGTGAAGATAGAATTTGGGCCTGTCATTATGACCTAAGGTGAAATTATGTGGGATATTTGGAGTTCAGCTGAAACTATGGTCATTACTGTCTTCCCTCTAAAGCTTTTACTACAGTAAATTTTGCCTTGCTTTTTAATTTTTTTTTTCATTTCATCCGGAGCCTTTTTGATAAATGCAATGCAAAACCAGTGCTCGTCTGACATTTTATTAAAGAATTCAAAAGAAGCCAGTTTGGTTCTGTTTGTATTTGGTTGGTCTGATTCTAATTATGGTGCAATTGTACAGCATGGTATGTGGTACAGTGTGTTGTGCCCTGCGGCCTCAGTCCCTTGGTTGTCTGGGTGAGAATTCTTGCTGGAGCATATCACGATGTCCCCAGACCTGAATGCTGGGAACTCTGACAGGTAATGTTTTTCAGGTGTAGCTTTAGAGCTTAGAAAAAAGTCACTATGCTAAGGCTCCAAGTTGACCTACTTAAAAATTGATCAAAACAAACAAACAAAAAAAAAGAGCCTTTGAAATACAAGTATCTGTGTGACTTCT
Organism: Pitta sordida; assembly: GCA_013390025.1. Taxonomy (NCBI): domain Eukaryota; kingdom Metazoa; phylum Chordata; class Aves; order Passeriformes; family Pittidae; genus Pitta; species Pitta sordida. The sequence continues at coordinate 143,847 of WEKX01020873.1, read as the reverse complement.
TTTTAGCTACTAGTCAGATTAATTAAGGATAATAGAGTTTGCACTGTAGAGATTATTCATCCTTTAGTTTTATTGAGAATTATTTGCTGCTTTGCTGGCTTCTGTCTTGCCAACATAGTAGTCCAAGACTTACAAATGATTTATTTAATGTCTGTTTAAGTGTTGCTGTGTTAGTGGATTCCTTTTCTCCTGACTTCACATACCTTACGTGTTCTTTCTAGGCAAATACCTGTAGCCTAGTAGAACAAAGTTTCTTTGCACCAATTTGAGTGGATGTTAAGGAGCTCTTTTTGCAGTCTTGAACTGAATCCAATTAGTCAACTTCTGTGCCTTGGTACATAACCAGGCGTGAGGATCAGTACTTCCCTTGTTATTATGTTGTTCCAGACTAGTCCCAATGTCAGTGGCAATTTTGGAAAGCATTGCTAGTGACTGTCATAGGTCAATGCTGTTATTTAAAAATGGCAGGCACAGATCTGAAGAAAATGTTTTTTGGTACATACTGCCTTAATGGTGAAGGGAATTGGAGGAATGAGTAAGTACTAATGATCTGTGCAAAAGGTGGGCAAATATTGTTAGTTACTGTGCCCTGGAAAATTGTAGCTAGGCCTAAGTTATTTGTGTCTACATGATGTGTTAAGTCTTAGCAGTAGAGCATTATACCTTTTTTGTTGTTGTTTTGTTATTTTTATTTATTGAAGAAATGCATTTCAGTTTTAGAAGAACGGAAACGTCTTGCGTTCTGTTGCTTCCTCGGAGAATCCACCAATTCAAGTGGTGCTACCTGTTCAGACTTAAGATTAGTATTGTTTGAGCTGTCCTCGTGGGCCATGTCAAAGTTTATTGTGACTTTCAGCTTCTCTCGCTACAGTATCCTCAGAAATAGAGTATTTTGTCTTGCTAAAGTCAGTGACTGCTCAGAGCTACAGATATTGTAATTCCACATTGTTGGGCACTTGTTTGTCTGCATAACTTGAGCAGCAGTAGATTTTAGCAGGTGAAGGACTAGTGGAGCTACTGATACTTCAAGGATGCTTGCTGAGGCAGTCAGGAATAAAACTGTGACTTGCAGCTTGAAACAGAGAAAAGGGAAAATAGACCAAGCATTACGAAGACTTACCTGGTACGAAAATAAATCGGATGGTGGGAATTAAGTGTAGAAAATTACATTTTTGATAGCCATCTTGTGTTTTTGACAGGATGCAACAACGTGCATTTATTTTGTTGGTTGTTTTTTGGTTGTTTGTTTGTTTGTTTTGTTTGTTGGGGGGGAGATTGGTTTTTTAAGTAATAGAAAAGCTCTTTGAATTTAAAGAAAATTTTGTCCGCCAAGTCAGTTTGAGTTGTAACTGCCTAGTAACTCCCATAATAAATTCTTGATGAAGAAGTTTATTAATGGAAATACTGACCACAGCTCTGACTGAATGAATTGCAGGTCTGTTACACTGTGACAGAGCACTAACTTGTTCCTGTAGTTTGTTTTTCCACACCAAGTGTTTTGCTGAGCTGAATTGGAGTTTTCTGCAGTTCTGTAATTAGCTTTCACTAAGTCTTTAAATGTTTAATTTTTGAGATCTGAGAATATTATTAGGGATAACACTGGCAAAGATCTCTGAACAGCTTAAAGTGAGAACTGAGCTCACTTCACTGAGCAGAAAGTAATGTGTGACTATTCCATGCAAGACCTGGTTGGCAGATCCCTGCTGAATATTGAACAAATAGATGGTCCTTGTTCTAAACCACACCTGGAGAACAGGGATGTGTAAATTGAAATCTTATAACTGTTATTTAGTTACAGCTAAAGTTTTTTTCCCAAGCAAAAGATCCCTGCCACAACACTAAAGTCCCTCAATAGTAAGTTAGGGTCTCATTCTTATTTTTGAAGTGAGAAAATACATACAGTTTTTCCAGTAGCATATCCTTGAGAGTGAAAGTAGATCAAAGGACTTTCCTGAAAAACAAATTGCACAGAAGTGTTCAAGGTGTGTTTTGGTTTGTTATTTTGGTGTTTGATGTTTTTTTTTGTTTGTTTGTTTAAATGGAAGGACCATGTTCTAAATGCTCAAAATAGCCTACATTGTAAAGACAAGAAATACTGAATTTCTATTTCCTTAAGTTTTTATATAATTACTGAAATCCACTTTGCTGTTTCAGTATGTACACTGCTGTTCCAAACACAAATTTAAATATTAAAATGGACAGTTATTTGTAAGAGTTTATTTATGAACCAACCAAAACACATTTGAGAAAGATGTTCCATTGCAGCACTTCAATCATACTGGTGTCCATCATCATCACAACCATTTTTTTTTGACTGCCTGGGTTTCAAAGTCCTCCCTGAAAATGTGATTGACACAAATCAGATATGGTTTTCAAAGAATATGTGCACTAATTACTTCGAGGAAGCCCTTGCAAGTGCTAACCTATGGCTGTTTTAATTAGATTAGGTTTACACTTGTCAAATTTTCTGCAATAGGAATTTAGAATGGATATTTTTAAAAAGGGCTTCAAGTTTGCTTCAGTATAAATGGATTTCAAATGCTGATCTTTATTTTGAAGAGCTGGAGGAAAAGGGTTTTCCCTGAAAGAGTGATTCAGATTTGGAATGGGTTTCCCACAGAGTTGGTTGAGTTGCCAACACTGGAGGTGTTCAAGGGGAGGCTGGATGAGGTGCTGAGTGATATGATCTAGATGTAGATGATAGGTTAGTTGGATTATAGGCTGGACTAGATGGTCTTTGAGGTCCTTTCCAGCCTTATCTATACTGTGAATACTGGGAAAAGGCAAGTATGTATTTTACACCGTGGAAAGAAAACAAAAAAGCACCAAACCCCAAAACTCACCACAACCACACCAATACATATATGTCTAAATTTGCTTTATATTTTTAAAATATGAGGCTCATAATTTCCTGTATGTAACTGCTTCACAGAATCACAGTATCATCAAGATTGGAAGAGGCCTTCAAGGTCATCTTGTAACTGTTAACCCAGCACCACCATAATCACCCCTATAAGCCATATCCCCAAGTGCCACATACAGACACCTCTTGAACACTTCCAGAAATGGTGATTCCACCACCTCCCTGAGCAACTTATTCCAGGGTCTAATATCGAATCTGAATCTCCTCTGTCTCAGTTTAAGGCCATTTCCTCTGGTCCTCTCACTGCGGGACAGTAGAAGTAGAGTAGTACTTTCAGGTAGTTGTAGAGAGCAAAGAGGTTCCCCTTGAGACTCCTTTTCTCCAGAATAAACAACCCCAGCTCTCGCAGCTGCTCCTCAAGAATATTGTGTTCTAGACTCTTCTGCAATACTGCTTACTGATGTTATATGGAATATTTTCAAAAGGATTAGCATTTTTCTTTTTTGAGGGAACAAGAAATCTGGTTTTTGTGGTGTTGAGGTTTTTTCCTTCCTCCCCTCAGTACTTTTAGCAACTTATTGAGTAGTCATCCTAATGTGACACTGGTTACTAATAGTGTGATTTTATAAGGTAGAACTTGCTGACTGGAACTTCATTTTTTAAGTGAAGTCTTAATACTTTGACAAACCAGCTTGTGGATTACATTTACTGCCTTGTGCTGTGATATTGGCATTGATACTGGATGTGCAGTATTTGAGACTAATCATCTAATCTGGTGTATTGTTGACCCTAGAATCCCAGGGAATATGTGATGTTAACCTCACATATATTTCCTGTGGCATCTTCTCACAACACAGAATTATCAGTCATGCCAGAAATATATATTTGACTATTTAAGCTAGAAAAATCAATGTATTGAATGAGAGCAGTATCTTCCTGTGCTCCTGGTAACTAAACATATACATTACTTTGTCTGCTTTGAAATTATTGTGACAGTGCTGAAAAATACCTGCATAAAAAGTGACAGATGCTTGTCTGCTATTTTATAATGGAAAATAAATGCAGCTTTTAAAACAGGTTTTCTAGCAGAGGTAAATAAAAGGAAGGGTTTTTTTAAGTACTACAGCAAAAAAGTATCATAGCAGTCAGTCATGCATGTATCTAAAATGCAGTTAATTATCCATCCTATGGGATGCGAATCCTGTGGGTAGAGTCATTCAAGATCAAATGCATTACAAAGGAAAAAAGACTTGATAATAGCTCCCCAAAGCTAGAAGCAGAACTTTCTCCTAGTTTGCTTTTGCAGTAACAACCACTCAGGACCTAGAGAACTGCAAAGTTGTTCTGGTTTTAGATTAGTAAAGCAGTGACTTGACGGGTGAATAAGTTGTTCTTTGTTCATAATCACTGTTCATTGCTCCCCTTCAGAGCAATGCATTAAACCCCTCATGGCAAATTTTAGCTCAGAAACCGCATAGAGATGCACACAAACATCTAGTGTATGGTTTAGAAATAATCTTCGTTCTGATTCTAAATATATGTTATTAAACACCATCTTCTTTTTTGTAAGCTTTCAATGGTGGTGTCAGTTGATAGGAAATATTTCAAAATGTCTTCATTTGTTATTTTAAATGTTTTGCTGTTTGTCAGTATATTTCAGGTGGGATTATACTTTTAGTGTACATAAAAGAAAATTTGAAGACTTTAGTTTCTGTGTTTACATAAGCTTCTGGACTAATGAGTGGAACATCCTCCAATGGATGCAGTGAGAGCAGGGATTTGGCAGGCAGCCTCCCAGCCACTGATTCTGTTTGCTCGGGGCATGGAACTGTGCCCACAACAGTGAGGCAAGGACTTCATATGAAAAGGGGAAAAAGCCCTCAAAGTATGGATCAGAGACAGAAGAAAAGAGCTGCCTAAGCCAAGGACATGCTGCTTCCTCCTTAATGGCACTAATATTCAAGATTTCTGTGTTTGGCAGTGTTCCTGGATTTTACAGTTCTTAGTCAGAAATCTTGGAGGTTTAATGATGTTGCCTAAACGTTAGATGTCTAATGCCACTTGAAATGCTCTAAAATACTTCACCTGATTTCCAGAAGGATTCAATCTCTGAGATGTCATAATTGCATCTTTCCAGCCTGTGATGAGGTCACATACCCAGGTGCAATCTCAAATGGTGACAATGCCTATGTTTAAGAAAACTAAATGAAGTTATCTGTGCTTCCCCAGTTAAGCTGGGGGGGTAAAAAATGTTTATGTGCATCCACTTACATAAATACACACACATGCAAACACATAAAACCCCAACAAAGCCTTTCTATGTTTGACTGGATTAAAAATTCAGTAGAAGTAGCCTTGTAAAAGAACATAAGGGCCTTTTAACTAATACTGATGTAGTGCATAAATGAGTACATTCCTCAAAGAGAAGAACAGATTTCCAGACAGACAACAGCTCCTTCCCTAAGAAATAAATAAACAACCTGGAGACGTTTAACAAAAGACTGGATGAGGAACTCAGTGACATGGCCTAGATGATGGGAAGCTCGGATGGATGGAGCGTGGTGCCCATGGCTCCAGAGTTGTGGCTTCGATCCCTGTGTGGGAGTCGCTTGGGAGTTGGACTAGATGATCCTTGTGGGTCCCTTCCAACTCGGAATATCCTGAGAACCACCATCACCAAAACCCCAAACAAACAAGCCCCATTCATATAATACCAAAATACTGTAAACCACCTCCAGAATGAAAAATTTAAGATTAATTTAGTGGCAGAATCTTTGATGTGAGCATACTCCAGAGAGACAGTGCAGCAATAGAAAGCTGTTTTGATAGTCCTCACTGGAAAACAGAAGGCAAGAGCAGGCTGGGGAATGAGTTTTTCCTGTGCAGCTAAATGCCTTAACTCATGCTACACCACTGAAGAGGGGTTAGGAAATGGTATAGTAAAAGTCTGACTTTGGGAGTAGTGTGAGGAAATTAATTTCTTAAGTGTGTGTTGGTTAAAAAAAATAAAAAAAATACTCAGACCACTCTCCAAAATCCATCACCTCTTCAGTCAGGCTACTTTGTGGTCTTAATCAGATGTGGTCAAACATCAGAATGTTCTCTCCATTTGGTGTGCTAGTTTGGCACATTTGTGAAAATGGGAAATGTATCCCTTGCAGCTCTCAAACATGCAGCCTGGCTTATATACAGATAGTTAGGCTGGCTCATTTTGTCAGAGGAAATGAAATCTTTGCAGGGATTTTGCACAGAAGTTAGTGGGGTAGGATTTTTTGATAGGTTTTTTTTTGGGGGGGGGTGTTGAGAGTTGTGTGATTTGTTGTTTGTTGGGTTGATTGGGGTTCTTTTCCTAGTTGGCAATTATAACAAGATGGAAAAGCTCCCATGGTGAGTACTGGGTAGGTGTATATATATAGGCGTGAGGAATTAAGCTTTGAGGTTTTTTAAGTATAAGCAATTTTTTCAAAAGACTGTGTAAGAGGCATAAAGAATAGCAGAATAAATTGAACTTGAGAGAAGGAAAAGAAATTACTGTAGTCATGTTCTGTTTGTATTTTGCATGAGGAAATAGTGCATGGTTAATACTGGATTCCAGTGACAGTAGAATAACATTTCCTAATTAGGATTCTGGGAAAGTGACAAAGGACATAGATTAGTTTTCTTTTACCCCATTTGCACCCAGTGATCAAAAATACTGGATGAAACTGGTGAATAATGACTCTTGCAGTGGATGATGGCATCTGTAGAGAGCCAAAAATTTGCTGACTGAATGTTGCTTTTATAGAAATTCATGATGTGCAGAATTAAAAACTGCTATGCTGCATGTTGCTACGGATAATTTGCTCAAACGTGGAAGGAAACATTTCCTGTCTGCCTTCTACCTATTTGCCTTTTTCTGAAAACGGGATATACTAAAATATATCTTTGCTAAAAAGGGACATAAGGAGGATATGTGAAGAAAAGGATTTGATTCCTGATGTTTACAGAGCACAAAGCCCTGCATTCTTAAATAGATTATTTGAATACTTGTGTTTAGCATCAGGTGAGTTGTTTCCTTCAAAACAAAACCCAAATATATTCACAGTGGATGTGAATTGTGCTGTTTAAAGAATTTTTATCTATTATTTCTCTTTATGAAGCTGCCATAGTTTACTGATAATGTTATTGTGTATACTTAATTAGAACACTTCCTATATATTGAAAGATAATGGGCACTTGTATTTATTTAGATAAAATACAAAAGACAGATGTTTTAATGCAAAAGAAATCAAATTAGGTAATAAAGAGATTATGTATTAGGTTTTTGAGCCTAAATATGCTTTGATGTGAGAGAAGAGAGAGACATCCCTTCATGAGCAGAATAGAAGTGAAGAGAGGTGTGTGCAGCTGGGATTTTTTTGTTTTTGAATGCACAAGTGATGAAAAGGTTTAGCTATTCAAAGAAGAATATTTATGATAACAGTGCAGATTAGTAATATTTGTATTAATATATGTGCTGCTTCTGAGGAATATTATAAAAGGTGAGAACCCTTCTGGATGCTCACTGCTGGGGAAGTTCTGAATCGGAGGGTAGGCTTTTGAAGTACCCTAAAAGTTCCTAGAATCACAGAATATGCTGAGTTGGAAGGATCACCATCAGGATCACCGAGTCCAACCCCTGGCACCACACAGGACATGCCAAGAATATCCTGAGAGCATTGTTCAAATGCTTCTTGAACTCTGTCAGGCTTAGTGCTGTGACCAGTTGCCTGGGGAGCCTGTTCCAGTGCCCAACCTGTGAAAAACCTTTTCCTGATATCTAACTTAAACTCTTGTCAATGCATTAATGATAATCATGCTTCCGCCCTTCCCTCCCTTTGTGTGTTCGGATGTGTATGAATATTTGTGTCACCTTATTGGTTGGGGGGGAGTTCCCCTCTATTTGGCTCGATTTTATATTTGTATCTAGCTCCATGGCAACAAGTCAAATCTTCAACTTGGGTAAGTACTCAAGTTACTGAATATGAAAACTAAACTTTTCTTTGCAGTGTTGACTTTGCTCCATTTTGTTTGGTGGCTCATCTTTTTTTCTGTTTGTTTCCTTTAAACCTTCAACGCTCTTGAAATTTTATTTAATTTTTAGGCTATATGAGCTATTAATGTTTAACATCCTCTTATTGTCGTACTCCATTGAGATCATGAGCAGAATGTGTGTAAGTTAGTTCATACATTTAATAATGCAGAGAGGAGGTTTGTCCCTGTCCTTGCATTCCTGGGGTAGCTAGTTGTTATCTTTGACCTGTGACTCTAAAAAGACACTGCCAAGAAAAGGTTCTTGTAAGATTCAGGTACATTAGTATTTCATTTACCAGTAGGACGTTAGAGTTGCTTTCCTCTGATGACTTTCATCAAAAATGTGCAGTTGTGTCCATCTTTGGGGTTTTGGTTTTTTGGTTTTTTTTGGTCATTAAAAAAGCAGTGGGGTAATATTCCAGAAGGGAATAGTCAAGTTGTTTTTTTTTTAACTTCGGGTGAATTTGTGTTTGTTTGGATTACTGTATTTAGAGATCGATGGCTTTCAGAATTTTAATTTGAAGCAGTGATTCAGAAGGTGTTACATTTAAGCAGCAGGTAGTCAAGAAAATCTTAGTAACTTCACCCTAAGAAAAATGACAATGAATTAGGCGGAAAAAAAGCATGTTTTCACTGCTTACATGGACTGTCATAGATAAATCCCAGGACAGGTGTCAGAATAATGTAGCAGATGGAAGAAAAGCTACTTCTAAGTCTCTCAGTACCTGTATTGAGAAATACCTTTTCATAGTCTGAGAACCTTAGAACAGAATAATTTAGATTGGAAAAGACCTTTAAGATCATTCAGTTGAACTGTAAACCAATGTTTACCTTGAAAGAAAAAGGACTGGGCCAGACATCTTATTACTGAGTGGAGATTAAACAAAAAGAAAAAAAAATCACCTGTAATCCTATGGCTGTTAGTGGCATTACTCTACATTACTGATTTAATGAAGCCTCCAAATGTGCTATGAATATCTCTGTGGTTTTTAGATGGGTCTGTTTTACTTACAAGATATCAGATAAATCAATTCACTGGTTTAGGAATGTCTTGCCCCTACCTGGGAGGTGGAAGCCTATAATACAATCTTGTCCAGTTAAATATCTGGCATGTCAACGAATCTGTAAAAATTGTCTTGGCATATATAGAGTGCAAAGCCAAAAGGTTTGAGGAGGTGAGAACAGGCTCCTTACAAGCCAATTCAAGGATTTAAGTTTAACTGACATTTGTTTCAAAATGATTTTACTCTCTCAACCCATTTCCAGATAATCTCCCCCATCAAGAAAGCAAGTTTCACAGAAGAATAGCTAATGACACTTGTTTATAAATTAATTTTTATTTCAAATTAAATTTTCTGATTTGTAAATTTTATTTCCAAGCAAAATATTTATCATAGATACGAATTGACTGTGTATGTATATTTATACTCCTGTTTTCAATCTGTGCAACTTCTAATGTTTAAGTAGGTGTTATCTGTCAAGTGTTGAAGCAAGACCCAGAGATAAAAATATCCCTTCCTTTCTAAACATAATTTAAAATGTGACATACATGTGTTACATTTGTGTGTGCATATGGATTAGCAGATAGTTATAATAAAGAATAAAGGAGCATGTCTGATTACATGGAAATGTAGAAATTAGGTTTGTAAATTGTAAATTGTTTTGTGCCAACCTGTGAGTGCATTGCTCCAATGGAAGTGAAAATGCTGAGGGGAGGAAGACTGCACCTTGGTGTCAAAGTTGATAGTACAGTATGGGAAATGGGAGGCTGTGGTTGTGTGCTTGCAGGGTAGTTTTTAAAAAGAAACCAACCCCAAATAAATAAATGATCATCACTCCCTCCCCCAGCACACCCTCCCCCCAAACAAACCAGCGCCTCACAACCACCGCTGCCTCCGCCCGACTTCCCCCCCACATACACCACCAAATGTTCATTGAGAGCATAGTGATCATAGATCACAGAGAGTTTTTCTGTGGATTTTTGGGTGTGTCTTCTCAGAAATGACGAGGAGCTTAGTGACATGGTCTAGCTGGGGGGTGTAGGGCTGGATGACCGGCTCGGAGTGGCCTGCTAGACTGTGAGGGATCTAGGTTGGTGTTACACTCTGGGATGTGCTCTCGGTCTCTGTACGGGTGTTAGGTGGTGAGTTGGACTAGATGATCCTTGTGGGTCCCTTCCAACTCATAATATTCTGTGATTCTGTGATTCTGTGAAATGAGCACTAAGGAAAAGCAGCATGTCTGTGGTTTGGGTGGAGCGTTTGATAGGAACAGCTTAGATGGCGTTTGGTCACTTGCATTTTAAAATAAGTCATCTTAGAATTCTCAGTATTTTCAAGAGAAAAAAATGTACTGCTTAGGATGTCTGACTAAGGAATGGCAAGTTAGATCTACGAGGTCAGAAGAGAGCAGAATGGACTTTTTATTTTCTGCTTTTCGAGCATTGCCGAGATTTTTCTTTTGCTTACTGTTGAGGTGCAATGAAGGCAGCTTCCTGGAAAGGATTTTGGATGTCATTTGATGTTTAGAAAAAGTCACAAATTTTTCTCAAAGACGCTGCGGATGTTTCAGGTAGCTTGCATACTTTAGAATTGACTAATCTTTACATTAAACTCCAGTGGGGAAATTATTTTTCTTGAAGAATACACAGTGCTGACACTTAGTCCAGTTCTGTAGAAATCCATGTGGCTTTCTTGGATGGTTTTACTTCTTTTCTGAGCCTTGATAAAAGAAATGTTCTATGTGTGTCTGTACTTTTCTAAACTACTTCTAAGATTTCGAGGTCACAGACATTTCTAAGTCAGGGTCAGAGAGCTCTGCTTTCTTCTACTTGTCTTGTAGCTCTGAAGTATGAATTAATGGCAGGTATTTACCTGGCTTCAGACATACTGGGTAAAGGCAAACTGGAATTGACATCTTCAACTATGTCTTAATAAATTGTAAATTGAGCTAATGTTTGTAATTTTAATCAAGTGATAATTTCTGAACTAATTTTGTCTCTGGCTGGTGACACACTTAATGTCAAAGATGGTTCTCGCTCTAAGTTCTGATTGAAGAAAGGTTTGAAATGTGTTGGTAGATTTTTACATATTCATTTAAACCTACTAAAATAAAATGGGCTTTTAAAAGGGGCATGTGAGTAGGTATAGAATCTAGGTAGGTTTTGACAGCAATCTGAATAAACTCTGGTCTACTAGAAAAATGGTGAATAATGAACAGTTTTTCAAGCATTGATACCACCTAGTGGTAAAAAAATATTGTTACTTGTTTACATAATATGTATTCAGAATAATTTGAAGTTTGGGAATTAAACTGTCTCTTTTGCAACATTATCTACATAAGTGCAGTACTGCACAAGCTGTTTTGAGAGTGGGCAGCTAAAATTTGAAAACTTCACTGATTGATACTGATAGGGATGTTTAAAGACAGGTTTAGATACATATTAAATATGTTTAAAACTGTATCATTAAAAAAAAATAAATGCACAACTGAATGAGGGTGATGGGGACTTTGTACAGGTGTAAAAGAAAAAAGTTCCTTTTAATATAGATGCTTCCCCCCCCAATAAATAGTCTTAGGAATAGAAGTCTGAATTCAGGTAACATTGAGGGTGTGGACATGGGTTGAGAATTCCTGGCACAGTCATCAGTGAGATTTGATTGGGAAACACTGGTCTGGCAAAATATTTACTTTGTTACCGGTTCAGAATGGATCTGCAGAGTTCATCCTGTGGGCAGGAGAGGATGGTGCGGAAGGCAGGGCTCCTCCTTCTGGAGGTGATACCGGGGTGTGCCGAGCAATACTGACCACAGCAACGGTTGCTTTGTATAATGCAATCTGTCAGGATCGGATTATGGAAACTCCCTTTCCAAGTAAAATATCGCCCAGTTACTTTTTAAAAAGTGAAAAATCTTAGCCCTTTCAATTACAGTAGTGTATGAAACCATCTTACCCTCATCTGATGCAGGTCCAGTATAAAAGTTATGTTTATCCTTGTGACATCTGTAATACAATGATTAACACATAAAGATGGGAACACAGGTAATTCTGACTGATGTTGTAGGCTGTTGTATTTTTCCCCTTTGATGTACAGGTACCTGTTTCACAGTGGCAATCCAGAGCATCCAGGAGACATACTTCTAAACACAACTGTGGAAGTTTTGCCCTTCCAGGTATGAATGTGTTGATCTGTGTCTTCTCCATTACAGAATAAAAGCAAAATCTGTTAACTTCACTGACTTTTTAACAGGGTGAGAGAGACATGAATACTTCTTTTAAGTGGATGAACTTCTTGCTCTGATGCTGTGATAGTTTTTATTCTTTTAATTGGATCTGGTCACAGAAGACTGTTGAAGTGATCCAGATGTTCATTCAGAGTGCAGTTAGTTTGGAGGTGAACAAAGTCATTTTCTTCCAGTTCACTGCTACTATCTAAAGCAAAAAATAAAACAGTTTTCCCTCTCTATTTTGGAAAATGGGAAACCTACATCAATCTGTTTTTTGACTTAGTAAAGAAGTCTTAGTTCAGGAACTGACATATCCAAACCTTACTAGATACTGAAATACATAGATTCTCAAACAGAATGTTTTTCCTGAGGATTGATTTTTTTCCCCGATAAATCAGTCAGACTTTTATCACAGGAGAGCATTACACTCTAAAGTACATATATTCTTATTTGGTGCCAGATGGTATGGGTTCTTTTTCTTTAACTAGATATTACAGCTAGCCATTTATATCACAGAAGTCTGTGAGAAGATTAATATTTTACTTTGGAAAAGTTTATTTAGTATTAAAATGGCAAAGTATTTGTGTCTTCTCCCATGTACCTAGTGTAGGAATCTTGAAATCTATGGCTAAATTTCCATATGCCAGATATTTTTGACTTTCTTTTTATTTATTTTTAATTAAATAATCGTGGAGGAATTTCACATCTCCATTTTTGCTGTCTGCCTTCCTTGGAGTGAGCAAAAATAGGAAATTCTGACTACCTCCACCACTAAAAAGAATTTTGTTTGGTTCTAATTGTGTAACATGGCATGTGGGGTGTTATAAGATTCGTGAGGTTTGTTTCTCAAGACCTGTGGAAATACTTTTCACCACAGAAACAGCAACAGCCCTCACTTCATCTAAGCCTAAGGTACAACAAGATCGCACAAGATAATGAGCAAAAATGTGCATCAAACGTCTCTTTTTTTGGCTGCACTTGGATGTAAAATGTACCTCAAACTGGAGCATCCCTTAAGGAAGTAACGCTACTGAGCTTCTATTGCTATTGGTGCAATTTGTGGAAAAGGCAAACAGAAAATTCTGCATCTGGCCTGTTCCTAAGCCATTGGTGTCAGCAGAAAATGTGGCCATTGAGGACAATGTTGCCAATGAGGACAGCCGTGCCTGAGGGGCTTATTTCTCCACCGTGGACTTCGGTAGAGGTAGAAGCCTGTACAGGTATTTCAGCACTGATCCTCCTTAAACAGAATTCAGAAAAACAAAAGCCAACCCTTAGAAATCAGAGTGCCCTCAGATTGTATTTGCCTGGGGCTGGAGCAACATACTAAATATAAACAAACCCAAACAACCCCTAACAAAAAACTTACCAAAATCACCAAGCAACATCAAAAGAAAACCAAAATACCCACCTTTCCCCCTAAAAGAAAAGATCCCCATCACTCAGCAGCCTCCCTTCAAAGTCGGAATTAAAAAAAACCCCACCACCAAAGAAGCCCCTGATGGATTTAATCTCCTGTTTTATCAAGAATTTCTAGTTCATTCCTAGGTAATTATTACAGTGGGTTTTCAGTATTGGATCACATGGTTACCGTTGTAATTTTCAAGCTGTTTTTCAAGCTCTACTTTACAATTTAATTTTTTTGTGCTTATTAAGAAAAACTTACTGATCCCCATCCCTTTTCAGTGAGGCAGTGATAATTGCAATGTGTCCTGCACTGCTCTGATGGCTTTTCAGCTCACCCAAAGTCTTAGACCAAAAAATAACTTGTTTCATTTGTCCTGAGATAAAGCTCTTGTTCTACCATAGGAAAAGAAGGCAAGATCTTGCATTTGCTTTTGTTCCACTGTGTATGCAGTATCTGCTAAGTATTCAGTTCACGTGGCAGTTACCATGCAAGTTACGTGGGGCACTTAAAGTACTTTCTTTTTTCTCCTTCGACGCCAAATATTGTTCTGTTCTGAACCACTCCTGCTTTTTCTCTTTTTTTTTTGGTGCTGGCTCATCCAAGGCTATAACTAACTATGTTCTAGGCTGGTTTATAATTATTTAGAGAAGATGGACGCCGAATATATAAAAAAAATGCACACATTTGTCTTTCCCTGGTGAAGTCATATGTCAAACGATCTCATTTATGTTTTGCTGTTCTAGAATGAAGAACTGGTATTAAGCAAAGAAACCAAAGACAAACGCTTAGAGGATGGTTACTTCAGGATAGGTATGTCTCGGTGGAAAGAAATGTGTATTGTTACTACTGCGGCTGGTACAGAGATTTTCATTAAAACCAAACAAACCTAAACCTGATTTTTGATCATTCATTTTTGGGTACGTGACCTTACAGCCTTTACTTGAAATTGTTTCCACTATGTATTTCTTTTCTGAGAATTATGTACGAAACAGAGATGTGTTTTGATTCTTAGTTGTAGTGCAGCTACATCAACTCCTCTGCCAGGACTGATCACCTAGATTACAGCAGAGGCATTTCCAGGTTGTATAAAATCACCTGTTCTGCCCTGTGACTGCACAGGTGCCTTGGTGGGAGATGTGTGTTTGGCATGGATTTGAACTCACTCCACAGACAATCAGCTGTCTCATCATAGGATGAGACTGGCATTTCCACAGCCGGGTGGCTACTGGGGAAAGCGCCTGGATACATGTTGTCAAGGAAGAGAAATTTTCCTCAAAGATTGTCTTTAGTTGGTGGACATAGATTGGGCAGCCCTGCTATAATGAAAACACGTTTATTTTCCTCAATAACTTATAATAGCTGTGTATGTACTTCAGGTGTAAAGTCTAAGTGAGCTTTTAAACTGGATTCCTTCTCATCCTGATACAATTGAAGATGCTTTAAATAGGAATGTGTTACGCATGAATTACCCCTTGTCCCCTTGAAAACACATAAGC
This sequence comes from Pitta sordida, assembly GCA_013390025.1. Lineage (NCBI taxonomy): Eukaryota > Metazoa > Chordata > Aves > Passeriformes > Pittidae > Pitta > Pitta sordida. The sequence continues at coordinate 128,802 of WEKX01020873.1, read as the reverse complement.
CAAAGGCTTCATGTTTAGTTCAGTAATACTAAATGAATACCTGTGTCAAAATCTTCACAGAGTTTGAAGTCCTACATAATACCTTTAGACAGTTTCAAAGCTTTTATTCTTATATGTAATCCTGTTCAGATTGGTGTGCTCGGATGATACGCCCCATATCGTTTGCTGCTGCAAAGCTGAATCTGATGTTAAAATAGCTTGCTGTCTTTAGTCTCAGGAAGGATACCAGTCAGTAGGTTTCACCTGTGAATTGTGATAAAATATCCTTCTGGATGCAAATGCTGTACTTTAGTTTGTTGAACAGGACTTAGTTGTGGATATACTTTTGCTTCTTTTGCAGGGAAGTTTGAAAACGGTGTAGCTGAAGGAACAGTTGACCCCAGCCTAAACCCTATTGCATCATTCCGGCTTTCAGTGATACAAAATTCAGCCGTTTGGGTAATTCTAAATGAGGTAAGAGGTCATGCAACATTTAAAAATATAACCAGCAAAGTTCCTCATTGAGTGAAATTTCTTCATTGTGTCAGTGTTTTGAAGCTCAGTCTTTTTGCTGACACTGAAAATAGCTACCTTACACTGAACCATGACTTCTTTCTTTCTGATTCTCTATTTCAGATTCATATTAAAAAGGTTCCAAACTGAGGGTGGAAACCTGGTTTAGAGGAAAAAGCAAGAATCCTGGAAACTTTTCTTGTAAAATCTGACGTCCTCGTCCTTAGCAAGTCACAAATTGAAAATACTGAGCATGCACCTTATTCCAAATTTCATTCTTTTTCACTTGAACTCTACCTCTTGTGAAATCTACTGTAGATGAGAAGATTGTATTTACCCCTTCTTATCTGATCTATCCAGAAACTGATGCTCCACACTGATAACGCTCATCTGAGGCCCACGTTGTCCTCCACTTCAATGTGACTTTACCATCTTACGGTTGCAGAACCTGTATTATTAACCTGTACTATTTTGATAGTATAGTAATATAGAGAAGTTGTACATATTGTTACATTCCTTGAAGACGAAGAAAAAATATAATTATTGTTAAATATGTTTTATGAAGGGGGTACTTTCGGAGTTCCATTTATTTTCTATAACAAGAACCCTCTTTTATAGATTGTCAGGGATATATAATAAAAATGTTAGGGATATTTAATTTATTAAAATAATTTGAAAAGTACATATTTTTATGCAGTAAAATTTTAAATTGATATAGTTTTTTTATGAAGTCTCTAGTTTAAGTTATCTTTCTACATTTTTCTTTGGAGATGCAAACATAAATTAATACCATATTTCAAATATACTGCCATGTTAAAAAAAAAACGAGATTAAGTTTCTAAATTATGTAGTTTTGTACACAGAATCTGAATGATGTTCAGAGGCATAAACAGTTTTGAGGAGCCTCATTCTTTGGGGCTATGAAATTCCACTGTGTACAGTTTGTAGCCACATAAAAAGCATGTTGAAATGTCTTGTTTCATTTTATGTACTAAATCTGCAGAGATTTTAGATTGGACCCATTGCATTTTAGATTTTTTTTTTTGATTCTAAACAGTTATTTCTAAAAATCTTTGTAAACATTTCCTAGCCTGAACAAATTCATTTTCTATACTGAAAAAAAATCATTCTCTGGCGTTGTTTTGGAGTGAGAAAAGAATGAATAGTGGTTAGATACATTTGGTCTATGGGAGTCTCCTTTTAAAAAGTTCTCTTCTTGCAGTGTTTATTTTAGATACATTACAGTTAAAATGTTTTTCTTCCATTGTTCAAGGTTTTAGTTTTGACTTCTTTATTGATCAGTGCAGTAACTTGCACTAATTATTTATAATTTTTACTAGGAACTGAATTTGGCCTCAGGTTAGTATCCTGGCTTTCAAGGGAAACAACAGTGATCACAAATGAAATCAGAAACTTGCTCAGGAACGGAATGTGGTTTGGATTACATCCAGAGTGGAACTGTTGCAGTACTAGTGCACTAGTGCTGCTGCTCTTAATTGTCTTTGTAATTGGGTGCTTATGTGTTAGGACACAGGCACGGGAAGATTTCAGTTAGTCAGAAATGGTCCCGAAAAAGAGGCAGGACTTCTTCCCTTTGATAGGAAAGAAATGCCTGATTGACACTGGAGGGAGGCATCAACCCTGGCTGGGAATTCTCAGCTGGGCTGCAAACCAGCTTCCTAAACTGACTCTCAAAAGCTGGGCACTTTTCCCTGTGGGGAAAAAACACCCACTCTGCTAACCCCAACATAGAATCATAGAGTCGTTTTAAGTTGGAAAAGACCTTTAAGATGTTTGTGGTCAGGGCACAGATGCACAAAACCTGTTGCAGACTGTCGTCATTTTCACTTAGTCTTGTTGTCTGGGGACACAGGGAAGATGAGACTTGTACATAGAGGCAAGACCTGTTTAGGCTGATTGGTGTAAGTTCAGGTTAGGAAGCTCCTAAGGTGGCCTTGCTCTGGTCACATCAGGTGGTGTCAATACGTCTTCTGGTCACATCAGGTGATGTAAATAAAAGGCCACTTGGAAAGCTCGAGTTGTCTATAGACACTGTGGGCATAAGCAAAGCACTGGCCACGTCAATGGAGTTTATTCTTGGATTTAGGAACCTGGGTGAATAGGGTCCGAATCCTGTGTGATTTCAGCCTGTTGTGGTGCTACAGCCCCATTTATTACCTATATAATGCCATGCCATCAGATTATTGACATGCAATGGCTTTTTATCTCACATTAGCTAGCAAAGGTCTGAGATAGTATTTAGGTTTTCTTCTCAGCTGTATCTGTGAATGAAAGATGCAAATTATTTGAACTAGTTATTTATTACAATTCAGACTGCAGAAATATGTTAGATAGTGTAGCTTCTTAATATAATTTGTTTTGCTGACAGTGACCTTTCTCATTTTTCCATGACTTCAGAAGTTTACCAGTACCACTTGTTTGAGAAAGTTTTATGCTTATTCTCCAAGCATCGCTGTTCCTGATGTTTCCCAGCAGTTAAGATTCATTGCTAATACACTTAAATACACAGATCCCATACCACATTGATTGCAGAACTCCGGTTAACGGAATATTGAGTTTTCAAAAATGTTGAGGAAAAATTTATCCAGGAAAAAATTACTGCTTGGTAAAATGGGGCTTGTTTTCTGAAGACTGGTGCATCTTTATTACATCATACTAGCAGGAGTTGAAAATTTGAGGTACTTTAATAGTTTCAATCTTCCTGAGCTTACCTACTCTCTAAATAAGTGTGCCACATTAATACAAATGACAATTCTTAGATTCAGGTAAATTCAGAGCTGGTGATACCACGTAGTTCTGCGAATTTGTTTGGCAATTTTGCTGAAAATAGGAAAAGCAAGGAAAATATTTTGTATCTAATTCTTTCTGCAGACAGCTATTTGGGCTTTTCTACCTTTCAAATTCCAATCTTTGAGTCAGGCTAAAGTGGTGAAGTGCATGCTTGGGCAGTGGCTCACCAGCCTTTAGCTCAGGCACTGTTTGTGACTGGATATAACTCTAGAGGGGCAGGTGTCTCTTGCACGTGTCCGTTTTAAGAGACAGTATTACCATAAGAGCTCTTAAACAGCATCTTAAACCGATTCCTTTGGGGAGTTTCTCCCTTCATGTATTTAATTTCATTATTTTTGTTGGGGCCTTAAAAATCCCTGTAGGCCACTGAATCTTACAGTCATACAGTAGTGGAGAGTGTTTCAAAATGAATTGCATTATCCTATGATCCTGCTAGCTCCTTCTGATGCTGTTAAAGCTCCAGAAAAGTGAACTTTTGTGAAAGCAAAGGCATTGGCAGAAACTTTCATTATCTGGGCAAATTATTCTTAACTTCTTATACTGGATGCCAGACTTGCCAATATGAGCACTGGTTTTTTTGAGCTGATGAGGATTGCTTGGGACCAAGGAAATACACAAGACTGTCAGTGTAATGTTGCTTTGCTCTTTCAGTGGGTAGTCCTACTGAAAACTTTGTAAATAATGTGAACAGGATGTGATCTCAAATTAGCACTTTTTATTTTCTTGAAGAGTGTTTCTAAAACACTGTATAAGGCTTTGAGCTTTTGCAGGCATCTCAACTGTGTCAGTGGAAAAAAAAAATCTATAGATATATTTGTTTTTTCTCTACTTAAAGATGGCTTAGAAAAATTCAAAGATAAACATATGCTTCATGGACCAAGAAAAAAACTGGACTCTTCTTATTGGTACTTGTCTAGCTGTTTCAAAAGCAGTTACCTTGAGTATGTTTAGAGCAAGGCAGTTTGTACTTTGCCTGTGTGATACACAATTCCTTGAAGCGGCTGGAGGGTGGTTTGTCTTCGGAAAAACTGAACAACTGTATAACAGTTTCCTTCATTTTTTGGTCAAACATATTTTAATTTTAGTAATCTCTGTAATTTGTTGAAAATGCTTGCTCCAGATGAAGTATTGTACTAATTTGTAGTTTGCCTCCAACTTTGAAAGTATTTTAGTCTTGTGGGGGAAAAGAAGAATGAAATCTTTTTAAAACTTGCTCCCCTGAAATACATTAACCCAAGGTTCTATGTTTGTTCTTACTAGGAAGGACGTATTCTGAAAAGTAACTGTAGTCAGAGAGGGTAAAAAAAGACCTGTATTTTTAAATCATCTTTACAATCACCAGCATAATGCTGAAAAGCTATTAAACAACTGGTGTTTTCAGGCTAACATTGATTGCTGACGTAAAACACACACTCCATGGAGACCTGATGAACTCCTCATTGTTGCTTTTGACCTCAGTGGTCTCTGAGGGGTTTTGCTAATTCCTGCTGTGAACAGTGAGCTGCTCGAAGTTAAAGTAGCTTAATTTTAAGAATGATGAAGCCTTCTTTCAAGGGAGGGAACTTTGTTATCTCTGAAGGGGAAGGTACACAGGCCCCGAGTCCTTCAATGGTATCGCACCACAGGGCACTAACTATGAATTATTACTGTTAAAGTGAGGTGGGTGATGGCTGGTGCTAGGATTCCTGTCAGGAAAAATTTGGTCTACAGTTGGGCTGCAGCTGCCTGCAGGACGGGAATTTGTGCTGTTTGCCAGGGAGGGAGCAGGTCCTGACTGGAATCCTTCAGCCTCTGTAGATCAGCAGTTCAGTGCTTCCCTTGTTTAAAGGGGAATGTTGCTCAGCATCTGCTGTGAGGAAAACACGATTCTCTTCAAGCCTTAACAGTGGCTGAAACACACAGTACTGTAAGATGCACTGCCAGCATATTTGGTATTTTAAGATAAAGTATAGTTTTTCCTTAGAGATCCAATTCTAGTATTGAAATATGAGTCTTACTGTAACCAGTTTACTCTTGCTTTGGAAACTGACTCCTCGTGCTCATGTGTCATACTGAACACCACTGGGAAAGCTGTCATCTTCACTCTCCATAAGGTATTGTTTGTGATGGTCAGTTTATACTCCTGCCTTGTGGACTTTACAGCTGCAGGCATTGCCATGAGCCCATCCTTGCAGCCAAACTAATTTGTATTTTTCCTTCCCATGCTCCTTGACCTGCCACTCAGAATGGTGGATGTAATAAAACCCACTGGACTGCTAGAGACTGGGTTTAAAAACTTGCTGCTATATTTGGAAACCTGATATGGGTCATGTTAATTGTGCCTTTCATCACTGTTTCTTCTGTGTGCCAGAGTAGTCCACGTGTACTTGAAGTAGTCACTAAAATAAATCTGTTCTCATGTTCTTTCAGAGATGGAGAGGACAGAGCTGTTTGTAGAGACACTTGTTGCTTTACCATCGCAACACTATTAAGATCTGTACTTTCACCCAGTCCCAAGGCAAGGTATTCCAATATGACTCTTCAATAAATCTGCTTTTTGGTCTCACTTAAACCCCTCATAATATAGAGCTTATGCCAGTATGTGCAAAATATCTGCAGTAAGAGTTATGCTACATAGACTTGTTGCAGTTAAATTGAAGCTACAGAGATGTACAAGTAATTTGTTTTTAGGAATGTATTGCGAAAGTATTTGAACAAAAATTGCTAACATGTTTACTGTTGTAAATATTTTAATAAAAAAGGACACTTCAAACTTTTTTACACAATTATCTACAATAAAGAGAAATTTACAACCATTTACAAAACGTTCTTAATTTTTTCTTTACTGTCAAAGTGGCTAAGGTAAAAACAACCATTAGATACATGAAGTCCTGGTTTTACTTCACTCTGTATTTATAAAAGGAGCAAAGCATCTTGGTGAAGTTCCATCCACATGCTAGTGAGATCAAATAAAGCAGGATGAGAAGTGCAAACGGATACAAAAGAATAGCTGTGTTCTTCAAAAAGGGCAATGCTGAAACAGAAGCAACAATGAAGCAAGAATGAAGTAGTGCTCTTTAAAAAAGGTGCTTCATGGAGAGTGGCCTTGGGGCAAAACAGCAAGGAAACAGTTCTGCTCTGCTGGCCTCCTTCAGACATCTCTGCCCCACTAGTCCTACTGTTACCACATAATGTCTAGGGAAACTGTTTTACCTAAAACTATGGCCTTAAACTCCTGAAAGAATTTTTATCTAATGCAACTGTCTTGAAGTGGATTTACAGAGGAACAAGAAAACTTAAGTTGTGGTGCTACAGGTTAAGGTGGAGAATATAAATTCTTGGGTCAAGATGTCCACTCAGCTGGAAATGTGGATTGGTGGAAATGTGGATTGATTGGAAATGTGGAAGTTTCTACCAAACTTCTTTTACCACAAAGAAAGACTTACTTCAACACCAAGGTATGCCTCTGCTTTCTGTATTAACAGACTGCAAATATGCTCTTGTTTTTAGTCAAACAAACGCAAAAGAAATGGATGTTACTCACCACTGTATCCCAGGAATGTCACATAGATATAATAGCCAATGGCAATCAACCATAATGTATTCCCAACAAAATACCCAATGACAGAATCAGATATGATGACATCTGCAAGAGAGAACTGCTTTGAGCTGTTTTGACAGAACACCATGTTGATGTAAAGAGCTCCAAGTATTCTACTTACAGTTGATGAAGAACAGCTGGATAAAATGCAAAATGACTAGTAGTGGGTAGAAAGCGTTCAGATGCACATCAAAGGCATATCCCCACTCCACATCATAGTCTCTGTTCTGCTGCTTCACCAAGTACTTATTAGAAATGAACCTACACAAAAAGGTATTTGAGACTCTTGTTACTGTGAATCTATAAAACTGACTGACAAAACATAAGTTTCACATAGTAAGTCATATGTGATCCGAACTCTCCACCCCAAAATTTTGACTGTTTGGGAGACAAAACATGCAAGAATCCCGCAGACCAGCCTATTGTTACAATATTTTTGTTAAAAGTATCATTATATCCCCTGCATGCAGCAGGCAGCTGAAATACACTGCTGGTAATACAGAAAACAAAAGGTTTCTTTAAAGAGATGAGTGCTACAATTTCTCAATGCAGCTACAAGCACACAGGGAGATGACATCAGTGAAGTGCTCCTGCAGGATCAGCACACCTCCCACAGAGATGGCTTATTTCATCTCTACAGAACTGGTGTGCTTCAAGGGCAGGAGGAGGGCTGGAAGGTGCTCTTAACATGAGCCACTTCTTACTGAAAAGGAGCACAAATGGAATTTGCACTGTCTTGTGTTGGAGGCTATGGAATGAGCCTCAAGACAGTGCTTCAGCTTCAGTTCTGCTGACATCAGAAAATGTAGAAGAGGGACAATGAGTCAACACATGCTCAGGAATACGAGACCAGAGTTTTCCTGGAAGCTTCCTCTGACATACTTTGTGCCAAGGGCAGAGTCAGACAGAGGCAGAGCACAGGGGTGAGGAGAGGAGAGGCAAGAAGGGGTTTGGACTCATTAGGCATGGGGAGAGTTTTGGGGAATAAAAAAGGTGAGCCTGCACTCTAAGAAGGCAATTGAATCAACTGAACCAAACTGGAGCCAGATGACTACTGCTGAGGCCTGCAGGAAGGGGACTAAAAGACAGAGGAGAATCAGCAGCTGCTGACGCCTTCCTGGCTCAGGAAACTGCATCCTGAGGCACAAATTGCTAGAGGATGGCAGTCTGGGAACATTACTACGTATAAGCTCTTCCCCAAGCAATATGTGATGCTGTCCCAGACAGGAACATAGGTCAGATGGACCATTCATCTATCAGCTACAGTTATTGTATGTACCTCAAGTTTACAAATACAAGCAGGAGTTCCCACGGCCACTGTTTGAAAGGAATTTATCCCTTCTCCAAACCGTATCAATTTAAGACGTCAGCCCCATCACAAAGAACTCTTCTAAAGGCCGTTGATTTCTTAAGTTCTTGGTGAATTTGTATCAAATCAAACTTTGGTGCAGTTTAATAAATAAACTCCCCTTGCTGCAGTGCAGAAACAGCATCTCCCTGGTGTTTCATGGCTCCCTCACTGCTGCAGGGCACATCCGTGGTGCCGAGGCCTGGGCTGCAAACTGACCTGCTCCTGCCTCTGCACTTCTGCAAGTCTCCAGACTAGAGAATAAAAGCAGCAGAGACCACCAGCAAAGCTGCCACGTGTGAGAAGAGATGTGGCTTGTAGTGGCACTTGCTAAAATCTTCAGCAAGAAGCATTGGCTTAAACAGAATCAACTTCAGGCTTATGCTGCTTACTTTTTGCATTCATTATTCTGATTAAACAGCTTTTTTTTATCATGTTTTTTATTTGCTATTAGCGCCGACTACTAAACAGCTCAAGAAGAAAGAAAACCGCTGGAATGTTCACCATAATACAGACTTTCTGATTTTTTAAATCAGTTTGCAGATGATAGTAAAGAAAGAGACGTGTTCTTTTTTACGGCAACTTTTTGAAATAATTACTACAATAGCACCAAACCTGGAATCAATACTTGCTTTACAAGTTTACCCCAACAGAGAACCAAGTGTCTCACAAGCAGCAGAGGACTCTCCATGCCTGAACAGCAATACTGAAGCCAGTTTCAGAAATCACTACTTACCACATTAAAGTTGCAATCAGGAGGCCAACGCCCACACAGTCTATGAATACAACCCAAAGTAGCAGCTTTATTGTTTCAAAAAACCCCATGTCCAGCACAAATCCAAATCCCACAGTAGACACTGAAAGGAGAAAAAGGGTTTTAAAGTCAGCTATAGAAAAGAAAGCATGAGCTCTTAAACTGATGGGTTTTGTTTAAATATTCTGTTACGAAATCTCCAGTTTCCTTTTTATTTTTCCCCAAGATTTTCAGTCAAACAGCTACTTTTTTGCCCACCAGAAACCAGATATAATGTTCATAATATTATCCTTCTCAGAGACTGAACACTCATCTGTACTTAGTCTTAATTGTATTGCTCCACCCAAACTATTTAAAAAAAATTCACACTGCTACAATAGAACATTCTTTGTTTTATATACTATTTATCATAAGACAATTCAGATAATACTTAGTGAATCTGCAGTTCAAGAACTTACATGAGGCACTCTGTTTATAGCTTAATTCTGCCATACACAGAATCTCACTCAGGCCTTTATGGTAAGAAAAGTATTTTATCCCTAATGTTCAAGTAAACCAAAAAGTATTTTTTAACTAAAGCACAGCTGTGCGGTGTGGGGTATCATTACTGTCTGTAAAGTTACAGGGAACTGCATAGTTTGGAATGCAACAGAGAATGAGTTGCAACAGAGACCAATTCAAGACTACACAGTCTTAAATTAAGCCTATTCCATTTTCTAGTGCCAACTTTTAACTTCCAAAAGGTTAGGTTAGGCCGTTTTTGTCTGCTCTGCTTTGACTAAAAGACCATCCATATGGCCAGATCCCTTTTTTCGCATGTCATTCAATGAAAAATGAGTATTTATGCCCAAATATTCCCCCCTCCTTGTCCCTTATGCTGTCTGTTCTCCTTCACTCACCGCAGAGCCAGATACTGAGCAGCACCAGGAAAGCGGGATCGTCTCTTGCCCACTGGTCCTTTGTCTGTTTTCTGTAGTGAAAGTTCCTGTAAACCCTCTGTGGTGAAGTGAACAGGTAAAGCATCTGCCAAAGCGCAAACTCGAAGTCCATCTGTCGGAAGTGGAAGAGCCTCCGCAGGTACTTGTAGCGTTTCGCTCCGGCCGTGTGCCTTGCAGCATCTCTGGGGCTCAGCGCACCGTTGCCCTGGCCCCGAGAATTAACCAAGGTGGTCGGCAGCATCCTGCTACGGAAACAATTTCAAAAGATGCGTTTGGTCTGGCGTATGATGAGGGCCACAAACAGAATCACGCCATGCAGGCCACGCCTGCCGTGCTGAAGTGACAAAAGCCGAGCACAAACACAAACAATGACATTTGTCAGAGCAAGTGCGGAGGCCGGGACGCTGACAGAGGCCCGGAGCACCTTCCCGATGGAAACAAGGTGAGAAGGTTGGGGCTGTGGAGCCTGGAGAGGCGATGGCTGTGTGGAGACCTCAGAGCAACCTCCCAGTTTCTGGAGAAAACAGGGAAGCCCGAGAGGGGACTTTTCACAAGTACCTGCAGTGACAAGACAAGCAATACAGACTGAAAGAGGGGGGATTCATGTTGGGTATTAAGAAGAAATTCTTTACTGTGAGGGTGCTGAGGCGCTGGAACAGGGGGAGGCTGTGGATGCCCCAGCCCTGGCGGCGTTCAAGGCNGCCCTGGGCGGCCCTGGGCGGCGGGCGGGGCTGTCCGCCATGCCCCGGTACTACGAGGACAAGGAGGAGGACGGGCGCGCCTGCAGCGGCGTGCGGGAGGACCTGCGGCAGTGCCTGCTGGAGAGCCCCTGCGTCCTGCGGGTGAGCCCGCCCGGCAGCTCCCGGGTGCGCAAGGCGCAGCTCGTCGCGGCGAAGAGAAATCCCCTGTAAAGTAAACCTTGTGTAAAGCTGGAACCACAGGCCCTTCNGCGTATGATGAGGGCCACAAACAGAATCACGCCATGCAGGCCACGCCTGCCGTGCTGAAGTGACAAAAGCCGAGCACAAACACAAACAATGACATTTGTCAGAGCAAGTGCGGAGGCCGGGACGCTGACAGAGGCCCGGAGCACCTTCCCGATGGAAACAAGGTGAGAAGGTTGGGGCTGTGGAGCCTGGAGAGGCGATGGCTGTGTGGAGACCTCAGAGCAACCTCCCAGTTTCTGGAGAAAACAGGGAAGCCCGAGAGGGGACTTTTCACAAGTACCTGCAGTGACAAGACAAGCAATACAGACTGAAAGAGGGGGGATTCATGTTGGGTATTAAGAAGAAATTCTTTACTGTGAGGGTGCTGAGGCGCTGGAACAGGGGGAGGCTGTGGATGCCCCAGCCCTGGCGGCGTTCAAGGCCAGGCTGGACGGAACCCTGAGCAGCCCGGCCTTAGCGGAAGGTGTCCCTGCCCAGATGGATCTTTACGGTCCCTCGCAACCCTTAACATTACACGTTTCCACGACGCAGGGGAGGCCCGGCCGGCGCTACTGACAAACACCCGCCTGTTCTCAGCGGGACCCGCGCTCAGCGCCGCCATCGGGAAGCACCGAACGCTCCCGGGCCCCGCTCCGCGCTCGGGGTCTCACCTGCTGCCCGGGCCCGCCCGGCGCCGCCGCNCATGACTCCGTGAGGTATTTTGATGTCTGTTTGACGAGCTGCACAAATCCAAGGGTTTAATCCTTTATTTTTCGTCTACTAGGAAAACAAAAGCCCCAAACAATGCTTGAGGGAAGGACACTGTAGGAGTTTGCAAGTGACGTTCTTTGCGTGCAAAAGATCCATGGTAAGTGTGGTGTGGGTGGTTTATATTCTCATTTTTGTTGTAGAAAGCCATTTTAATTCAGTGAAGCTGGTGTCATTGGGCAGAACAGCTCTTGTCTTTGAATCCCGTTTAAAATGTGGGTGTTCTCAGGTAGAAAAACTTTTACTGCTCTCATGAGGAATAGAGGATGAAAAATTAGGAAGACGCACGTTTCTGTTGAATTAGGCTTAGAATGTAACAGGTAAAAGAGGTAAGTAATTTTGCTATTGCTTTTAGCAAAGTTTTGATTTAAAAAATTGCTAGTAGTCGCTCAGCTACTTGTGAGGCAAAACATGGAGAAGACATTTTTTTGTCTGCACGGTCATAGGTAGGAGGGAATGTGTATGGAGAAGGTTGAAATGAAATGAGACTTTTGCTGTTGAAGCAGGATCTTGGATGCAATTCATACTGAACCATTAATTGTATTGGAGTACTTGGAAAGATGGTAACTAACAGGTTGGTTTTTTGTTGTAGCAAACCATCTCATGTGATACTGACAAACATGTTGTTGGATAAAGTTTTAAAAAATGCAATTAGATAAAGTTTGCCCTATTTTCTTAGGCATTCCTCATCCAGAAATGTATCACCTCTGTTTCCATGATATTTAATAGATGGCACAAAAACTTTCTAAGCGTGAGTAGTGCAGGGCTCATTTTTATTTTTGGCTGATGTGATACATAATGATGAGTGCACAGCCGAAACCGTGCCTGAAATTTTTCTCTCATTCTCTCTCAGTCATGGCAGCTTTTGGTACCTCTTCTATTTGAACCTTATTAATCCATAAAGTGAAAAATTACTGTTTCTGTAGACAGGAAAAATGCTGTCTATTTAATTTTTGAAATGTACCTCTATGATGCTACAGTAGCAATATATGCAGGTGATGTCTCTATATTTTTGTGTGGATTGTTAAGGGAGCATGCTGAAACTGAAGTTTCTGTCTAAGTGTCTCCAGTCATATGGGAAGAGGCCTGGTTCTTGGATGATTCGATTTAATCATCCCAGATTCTGAAGCTGATGAGTGATGTGTTTCCTGTCCTGTTAAGTCCGTAAATTTCAGTAATAGTGCCCTGCCAAATTTGTTGCTTGTTGTAACAGCAAGGCTTAAAGAGTGTCCAAAACCAAGTTAGACACAAGATGCAGATATAATTTCCAGTATTCTAAAACAATTAGGGATTTTGCCTGGATGCTGTTTTCTTAGTAAGGAAATAAAATATCTTATCAAAAAAGTAAGCTTTAGTAAACTTTAGGTGTTTAACTAGGATCAAGGTTTAAAGTGGAGTCTGATTAGTTATTGGATAGGCTGTGTCATCATGTAGTCAAGTGCTGTACAAATTTTGCTGAATTCTAGAAGAAGGTTAAATAATGGAGGTGAGAGAAACCTCTGCAATCTAATATCTGAATGTGGCTGAATTGCAATCTGTCAGTGACATCTTCAAGTCTGATTATCAAAATTCAGAAGAATTCTAAGTTCAGTGTGATTTTCTGCTGCATTGGGAAAGAAATTGCAATTTAGCTTTTGTAAGTACTGCACTGTAGCTTTTGTTTTGCCTTTACTGTAATTTTTAGCCTTTCATTAAATGCTTTTTTTGTACCTGCCAGGAATAAACTTGCAGATTTTACAAGCTAAAAATTATTTCAGTTTTTACTGATTTATTTCGTTGTTTTCCAGAAACCTCTTGTAATTAAGTAATCCCTCTCCTCACTGATATTTGCAGTGACTCTCGCTTCAGCCAAATCTGAATTTTCCCCCTTCAGTTTGTTGGTTATCTTTGGAAAAACCAATCTAAGCAGACTTACACAACTTTGTTTTCATGTGTTTCTTGCCATTCTACTGTGCTATTCTGTCATTTGTGTTGTACAATATTTATTCCAGAATGCACAGTATGTTTGTCATGGAATTTCAATTTTGTGTGAGATTTAAGATAATATAGTGGCTCTTTCGTCAGAACCACCCTGTGGCTTGTTGCCTACATCAGTCGATTTCTTTACAGAGCCTTCTGTTTTATTCTGGTGTTTTTTCTGATGTTACAAATTGCCAAAATGGCACAAGCGTTCAGAAATATTTTTTTGCGAATTACTTGCTTTTAATATATTGACTTCAATTTTCAGTTGGATACCAGGGCAAGATTCAGAGGAAGGAAGGGATACTGAAGTCTTCATCAAGGCACTTAGCCATGGGAATTCGGTGTTCACCAGCACTTTACACAAAGCAGAGACTAAAGTAAGAAGATTGTAGCTGCTGCATCCTTTCCTGCAGTGTTTTTGTGGAAGGTGTCTACTCCTGAGTATTCTGATAGATTGACCTGGATGTAAATTTAAATGTTCAAAAGAAGGCAAGCCTAAAGCTGTAAGTTCTGGGTACTTGTCATGTACTTGAAATAAAATATGTGAAATCCAGAATAAGCTGCAGAATTTATTCTGTTTTGAAGTCTTCCATGACTTTACTGTAAATTCTGATCATATTTTACTATTACAAATAATAGAAGATATGGATCTGGGAGTTCACTTGTTGTGTTGAGGAAGAGTTTTCTTAGCAGCAGGTATCTCAGAGGATACCTCAGGACAGAACTCTTTTCAGAGATCAGGAGTTCACCTAGGTTGTAAAATGTGTGTACAAGCTGCTTCCTCTCCAGTAGGTTTGCTACCCCATGAATCCGCGCTAATAGGTGGGGGTGGTGATCTCTTTCAATCCTGTACTGGTAAGGATGTGGGATTTATGGGGGTAACAGTGCTCAAACTGTGACAGGAGTCAATATTAGCTGGTTCTGAATAAGAACTTTTTTTCCAGAGAAGTATTTCTTTTTCCTTCCATATCTCTACCTCATTCCCTGCCTTTTAGAAGCCTTGAAGAAATCAATGGTAGTGCAACTCTTTACCTGTGGAAACTCAAATAACTTCAGGCGAGCTGATTAGAAGCAAGATTAGAAAATAGTGAGAGATGAGAGAGTCACAATAACTTCTTTTCTTGACTGAAGCTTATAGCCAAGTGATTTACATTTAGTCTGAACAGATGCGTGCAACACTTAGTGTTTGTAAAAGTGATGACTTTCATTTAATGTATATTTAATTGATTCTTTAATTATGTCTCTCTGTCTTAAGCAACTGTTCTATGATCAAAGAGGAATGTTTATATTCCTTGTATGTGTGGAACTTTATTTTTGTAGTTATAATCCAACACTGATTTCACATTTTCATGTTCTGTTGATTATATGGAAGCTTGTTCATTTTTTTCAAGTGCTGTAAACATCCTGTGTTTTCCACAGCCTGCTTGCCAAACCGTCTCTTTACGTAAACTAAAATGGTAAATTGATGTCTATAAGAGTATCCTTAACTTAACACTCTATATTGCAAAGTTTTACTCACAAGCCTTCTCCATGGGGGAAAAAAGCAACTCAAAAAGGGAGTAAAAATAACTAAAAAGTCACATGGCAGGTATTTAGATGTCAGAGAGAAGAGTGGGAATGGTATGTGGTTTTAGTAGTCAAGGACTCTCCCATGGTCTGCCCTGCTGCAGGGGTCTGTAGGCTGGATGGTTCAGGCGACCCATGTTCCTTTCTTGGCCATAATCACTGAGCCTCACCTGATGGTGTTGCAGGAACTCTTTTTGGGAAGGAGCAGACAGATAACAATCATAGACAGCTAGTTTGATTTGGTTTTAATTGGCTTGATCCAGTGAAGATCAAGTGTAAAGTAGTGTTTGCTATTGGACATGTAAGGCTTGAGTAATTAACAGAATACCTGTATTATTTGATCCACTCGAATACTAGTGTAAAAACTTCCTAGTGGTTCACTAACTACCTAGGAGAGTATAAAAACACCCATAATATATCAAAATACTGATTTTCTCAAGAGACTATCACTGTTCAATTCCAGTATTGTGTAACATAATACACATTTCTGTTTAAAAATGACTGTATAATGGCCTAGGGACTTTAAGCACTGTCCTACGTGAGAGGTATTGATGTTTCTTGTAGGTAAATAATTTTTTTCATTAATGAAAAGCCCCAGGTACTATAGATTTGATTTCAGCTTTTTTCCTAATACAATAAAAAATGTTTTTCTTTAAATATGTTGGTATTTTTGTCTCATGCCTTGTGCTACACTATTGGATTTTACTAAAAAAGTGCATATTTTTATGTTGTGGTAGATTTTGCAAGATGGAACATATAATCTGAGTATTTGAATCCATGAAATTGGATTCCTGAGGACTGATGGTGCCAAAAGGCTGCTACTGGATTTCGAATGACAAATGTATGCAGTGCTAATAATTTGTATTGAATAAGTACATGATGTGGTTTGTAAAGAACCCTCCCTGCTGCTCTCGTTCTCCCATCTTAGAACCTGGATGGGCAGGCTCCAACAGTATGAGGTTTAACAAGACTAAGTGCCGGGTTCTTCACTTCGGACATAACAACCCCATGCACCGCTATCGGCTTGGGGAGGAGTGGCTCNGGGAACTAGGTTTGTGTTTACCGCCCTGGGGTGTGCGTTCGGTCTCTGTGCGGGTGTTAGATGGTGAGTTGGACTAGATGATCCTTGTGGGTCCCTTCCAACTCATAGTATTCTGTGAATCTGTGAATCTGCTTTACCTGGTGGCAGAGTCAGAGGGTGCTGTGTGCTGTCAGGGCTCAATCAGTGTTAGGACCTGTGTCATTGCATCCAGTTTCATCAATTAACATGTTGTTTCCGTGGTCCAATCCTACCAGTGTGTTAGTATTGAGATAACTGTAAACACATATTGCAGAACTGCAGAAATATGCTGTAGTAATTTACTCTGAAAATTCTTTAGGTCGTTACTCTGTTCTTTCAAGTTCATGTGAAGTGATAAGAAGATACCTGTTTAATGAAGGCCCATACGTGTGTTGAAATGAATGAAAGGGGTTGGCATTTAACAAGCATCATGCATTTATTATTTAAATTATGCCTCCTAAAGGGAAAGACGAGGCGTCTTTAAAAAAAACTCCCTTGAAAAATGTGTGTTTATATTGCAGAGACTTTCATTATTCCCTGAGTGGCATAAGAAATTGGTTGTGTATTCTCTTCACTTTGAAGTTTCTGGAGAGTAGCAGGTTGGGCGAGATGCCTTTTTTCAAAGCAGACTTTTAAAATAATACAGTTTTTTTTCAGTGGAAGCCTGGAACAAACTAGATTGACACCTTCTGCTCATAAGATGAGCATGAAATTGAAATAATCTAAAAATGGAGCCACAGAATGTAGGTGGTAAGCAGTATCTGTTGTTTAAACCTGTGGTTGGAAAACTTAAAAATACAGAACACTGTAGCAGCTTTGTTGACATGATGAATTTCACAAGTACTCATGCTGCCCTAGCAATTAATAGTAGTCATTTGGAAAATGTGTATTTATTCTAAATGTGTCTTGTGTCTAAAGGTGAAGAACACGTGGGTCCCTTCCAACTCGGAATAACCTGTGAACACAACAGTTTAATTCCAGTCTTAAACTGTACTTGACGGAATAGTAACCGGAAACTTTAAGATTATTTCTCACTTTTCTTTTTCCAGACCCGTGCGCTGAATTTTCTGTCTCTGGCATAGTTTTCTTGGGAGTATCTTCAGAAAATCATTAACCAGCTAGTTCAGTAAATGGAACACTGGGTCCCTTCCTGGTTGACAGGCTGTAGGAAGAAAATTCTATAAACATAGAGAACAACTTTTTGAAGAGGACTATACTTTATTTTCAGGATTTACAGTAGGTTCATTAATCATGTCCTTAAATATTGAAAGAGGAAGAAGCAAGAAGATTTGTGTTTTGATGGTTACCTAATAATGTCAGCAGCAGGTGATATATTTGCAGTAATATTGTATTTTAGTATATAAACATTGAAATGGTGTTTTTATGGCTAGCTGAGGTTTGTCTACCCTGATGGAAGCTTTCACGTGCCATCTTCTCTCTTGGCCTGTAGGTACTAACGGGCTGCAGTGAAATGGAAGGGAATAATTCCCCTAAAGATTTTTAGTAACAGAGGAAATGATACCAGTGAATCTCTGTGACTTGAAACAATATATCCAAAATGTGCAGTATTGCTACTATTGCTTTGAAAGGAGTTGTGGAAAAACTAGCAAATACCAAGATTCGCTTGTAATTCATAAATTGTAATGATAAACTGTTCTACTGTAAAATTACACCACCTTTTATTATAATGAAGAGAGAAGAATATTAACTGTTTCTAAGTCAATTTTTGATGGGAATTTGTGATGCTTTTTTGATGGGAGAAGTTTTGAAGTCTCTCTGCTTCACGGTTCTTACATTTGTTAGCTGTTGCTTGTCTCAGGCTTTTGATTCTGTGTCAGCCATACCTCTCTAATGGGCATAGCAGGGTAGTTTCTGGAAATACGTGTGAGAAGAAATCTATTGCAAATCATTGGATCATTCACAGACTGAGTAAGATGAGGGTAAATACGTAGTGTGCTGAGGGGATTCATGTGTCAAATTTTGCATTGTTCAACATAAAGGCAGAACTATATAAAGCACTTTATCAGCAGAGGCTAGATATTCAGGTCCCTTCCCACTTCATATTAGCAGTTAAAGTAACAGTTTGACACTCTTCATTTAGTCTGACCTTTGTGAAGGCTTTCATGCCAGGGAGAGGCATTGGCTCTTGAAAAGGACATCAAATCTATGTATGTTGTCTTTTGATAGTATATTTCAATAGCTAGTAATCCCTCTGTTGAAAGTGCATGTCCATCTTGTGACTAGAATTTGACTTCAGCTTTCACTTACAGGGGAAGAGGAGGGGATTGCTCTATGAAAGGGGTCAGTATCTTATATGTTCCTGCTGGAATGCATTTGAAAAAAAGAAGTACTTTTAATATTTCTCAGTGAAATGCATAGATTGACTTCCTAAAGTCTTGTGCTATGCCTGTTTTCCTTAGTCCCTTCACAGATTTGTAATCTTTTAAGAAAGAGATAAACCCCTGTTACAATTTCTTTAATTGATCTACATACAGGTAAAATCCCTGCTTTCTTTGGACTGTGCTTCCAAAGTGAATGTCACATTTTGTCTAAGTGTTAAGTTGGGATCTCCAGTTCAATTCCTCATCTGTCATGACCCTGATGCCTTTTTCAGAGTCAGTGGTTTTTCAGTCTGATGTTTTCCCAGTGTATGGCTTGTTTTCCCAAGCTATGGCTTTGTGTTCTTTTCCTGGATGTATAGCCTGACATTTGGCTGTTTAAAAATAAAGCATACTGTTCAAAATTACTATTATCAGCTTTTCCAGAACTCCTGTGTGATGGCCCAGTTCTTTTGTTCACCATAGTGTCAGCTGATGGGTTGTCCACAAATACAATTGGCAGTGAGTTTGTATGTGCTTACACATCTTTGAAGAAAATGTGAAATAGTCTTAAACTTGGTATTGGTCCCAGGGCAGCTCTCCAAGTGCCTCTACTCAAATACAATTCCTCTCTCACAATTAGTTTGTGAGATTTGTTACTTACAGATTTTTTTTTATTAAGAAAACATAATCTAACAAAAACTAAGGTAAATGAAAAACCTTTCTAGCCTATAGGTTCCTATTCTGCTTGTTTTTCTTGTATTTTGCCCTGGGTAGTTCAGACTGCTCTGCCTACAACTAATGTGATGGGTTCTCCATATGACACGTGGAAAGAAAAAAGAATTCAAGCTGCATCTCCTAGCTTCTCCATCCATATTCAGATCACGCTGAGGACTGGAGCTGGCAGCTTCCAGCTCAAGGGAACTGCAACAGGCAAATTAAAATTCTTCCAGAGCGGTGTTGGGACTGACTCAGCTGGTGCTTGGCAGTGATCCTCTGCAGGTCATGCACAGTTGGCTGGAGGCATCCAGACCGGTGTCTGTGTGTGTCTCAGTAATTCCCCAATTCAGTGGGGTTCCTGCATGCAGGAGTCCCTTACATCCCTCATGGGAGCTCCCACAGGGTAGCTTGTGAGTAACCTGTCTCCTCCTTGGCTTTTGTGCACTGTGAGCTGGACTGGGATCTCTTCCTACCTTCTTTCAAATTACACTTAACGCTGCGTGAGCACCTTAAACCCCTCATTGGTGGCGTGCTACAGAAATTAGTGAAGAAATGGCGCCCAGGCTCTAGATACACAGTAGTTTGAACAAATGCAATCGGCTGAGGCAGCCATGAGGCAACTTCAAGTGTGACAGTAAGCAAGGATGGATGGAGCAGATGTGCAACATTTGTGAAACAGTGTGGCCAGCAAGACTAGGGAAGTGATTCTTCCCCCGTGCTTGGCACTGGTCTGACTGTACCTTGAATACTGTGTCTGGTTTTGGGTCCCACAGTTCAGGAAGGACATACTGGTTTTGGAGTGGGCCTGGAGAAGGGCAGCAAAGCTGGTGGAGGGTCTGGAACACAAGCCTTATGAAGAATGGTTGAGGGAGCTGGGGTTGCGTAGCCTGGAGCAGAGGAGGCTCAGGAGAGACCTTGTCCTTCTGTACAACTGCCTGAAAGGAGGTTGTAGCCAGATGGGGGTTGGTCTCTTCTCCCGGGCAACCAGTGACAGAATGAGAGGACAGAGACTTGAGCTGTGCCTAGGGAGCTTTAGGTTAAACATTAGGAAGAATTTCTTCATACAAAAGGTGATTAGATGACAGAATGGGTTACCCAGGGAAGTGGTGGAGTCACTGCCTCTGGAGGTGTCCAAGGAAGGACTGACTGGATGTGGCACTTAGTGCCATGGTCTAGTTAACATGGTGGTGTTTGGTCATAGGTTGGACTCGATAATCCCAGAGGTTTGTTCCAGCCTAATTAATGCTGTGATTCTGTGACGTTTTACTAGAAAAGAAAAATCTGGATTGTTGGCTCAATTTGGCTCAAGCATCATGGGCGCGATACGGGTATTTTGCAGGCCCGTGACATTTTCTTTCTCAGAATCCCCATTTCAGACGAGAATCCTAATCTCCATGTTTTTTGGGTCCTCCTGAGCCGGGGGCGGCCCCGGGCCGGCGGGTCGCGGTGCTGCCGCCGTGCGGGTCCCTCCGTGCCGCGG
>WEKX01020873.1:48777-107657 GCA_013390025.1 Pitta sordida | reverse complement strand
GGCGGGTAAACAGGCGGCTTGGGGAGAGATGCCGGAGAGAGACATGCAGCACCAGGGTGATGTTTAACCCCCCTTAATTTATTCCAGACCGGCTCTCATGTTTCCTTTTCTGTGTGGAGAAGCCTTAAGAGGAAGCAGACTGTGTGTTTAG
Source organism: Pitta sordida (assembly GCA_013390025.1). Taxonomy (NCBI): domain Eukaryota; kingdom Metazoa; phylum Chordata; class Aves; order Passeriformes; family Pittidae; genus Pitta; species Pitta sordida. Next base: position 107,506 of record WEKX01020873.1, on the reverse strand, counting down.
TTCGGTACGTATTTCAGATTTTTGGCCGGTTTTTAAGCTGGAATATTATTGTGGAATATGGTAGAAATGCCTTTGCAGTACTGATGCACCATCATCCATCTCGTGTGGCTTTGACGGAGCAGTGTTAAGAAAGAGCCTGGAAGCTTTATCCCGGGGTGTACGTTTCCCCCGTACCGTGAGAGAAGTCAAAAGCCCAGCATGGACTGCGGGGCTGGTGGAGATGCTTTTGCCCGGACAGTCCAGCAGGGTGTTGACAGCAGCTCTCCATCCCTAGGCCGTTATCAGTCCTTCTGCAGAAGCTTCTGGTATTGAGCTTGTCTAGGCTGGCAGCAGAGAGCCGGCTTCGAAGGTCTCTCTAGATTACTTTTTGAGTGACAGAAGCGGAGACTCATCCGTGTGTCTCTGCCCTCAAACTCCAAGCGAGAATCCTGTTGTACTGGAAACAAAGTTACAGTATTTGTTTCCCGTGCGGAACCACCATTTACCAATGCTTTTCGCAAAAAAACCCCGAAACAGCTTTTAAAATATCTTACTAAGTTTTTTCCTGCCTCTGAAGATTTTAATTTAGTAGGCTACCTTGCTTCTAGGACATGGTAGAATGCAGTATCTTGCCAATTTTTTAACAAGTTTCTCTGACTTTCCATGCAAATGTTAGGTGGGAGCAAGTGTGTGTGTGATACATATTTTTGGCGAGAACATGACATTCAGTGTTCTTAAATTTAGAAGTTCTTGCGCTTTCCAAACTTTGAGGTGGATGTGACCTCTTTCACTGCTCCATGCTGTGGTACCAAGTTGTTAGCAAATAATGGGGTGTTTTCAAGTATCTGTATCCAGGCTGTATGCATTCTTCTAGATACACGACAACTTTGCTTGTGGTTTAATTTACTTTTGATGAGCTAATTTCAGTGTAATCTGTAGTGCGTAGTAGTTTACGGGGGAAAACATGGAGAAACAAAGAACCCTGCCAAAGCATGGAAAAAATCCATGTGATCTTCAGGGGATGTTTGGCTCTGTGATCAGATCTCTGCAGAAACTTACTTATATTTGTCTCGCTTGTTATCAGCTGAGACAGAATGCTGTACCCCTGTAAGCTAGCCTTGAGATCCGGGATCTATTGAAGGTTGGATATCCTGAGCCATCTTTTAGACTTGTTGAAGTCCAGTCTGGTTACACAGATGCTGTATTAAATGGAAACTCTCCCTGTGGAGTGAAATAACTGATAGGAGAAATGGCTGCTCTGTTTCCTCTGTGTTCTGGTTCCCCAGTTGCTGTAGTGTTGTACATGTATTAGGAAGGAAAATGAGAAGGCCAAGGATCCCCTTTCACTTCTTGTTTACTTCTTAACATTTAATTCAGGTTCCTGGCATGTGCTCTGCCACAGCAAATTTTAATTGCCTAATTGCTGGCGCAGGAGATGCACCATTGGAATATAACAATACCTCTTGACCACTCTTTGTAGAGGACTTAATTAGAAAAATCTTCCTCATTTCTTGCTGTGGTGTGGAGAGCAATTGCCTTGCTTGGAGATGAAGTTTGAAACCTGTTGCCCTTGAAGAAAGGTAGATCTCCAAGGTCTCTTCCAACCTTGCTAATGCTGTGATACTGTGATAAATAATGCAGGCAGCATAGCCCGGACTGCTGTTTTGCACTCCCTTTGCTCCTGCTTGTCACTTCCCTTCCTGTTTCTTTCCTGAGAAACTGAATTTCCTCTCCATTGTTGGATTATCTACCTAAATATCTAACACACATCCTTTGCAGAAACGTTGGAAAATGTTGTTGATCTTGGAAGAAGAATGCTTTAGGGTGTATCTACATCGTCCACGTCTGCTGGACAGATTGGCATAGCCACAGATGTGTTTAAATCACACCTATTGCTGCTTTACCTAATACAATAAGCTCTTTACTACAGATGAAGTTGATTCTTCTGGTTTTCAGATATAAGGAGGAATTTCCCTTTCCTACTTCTCAGGCGCTTCCTGCTGCCCTCCTTCCTTTGATTCCCACATTCTGTTCTCTCTAGTGCTTTGCTTACTGTAGGGGAAGCATCACACTTGCAGTGTGTGGGGCAAAACCAAGGAACAAGCAAGGCAGAGCAGGTTGAGAATGAAGAGCTCACCAGGTAAGGAAAATGACAGGGGCATTTGTAAATTAAGGATGTGACTGAGAGGAGCGTGTGCATCTTGACTGCATGGTGAGTGGTGGCGTCGTAGCCGACCATTGTGGTTTGTGTGGTACACAGTAAGGCAGGTGTACAGGAGGTAATGGAAGGCTTAGCCCCCCAGTCTTCCCTGGCAGTTACTGCTGTGTCTTCCCTATTTTGGAAACTGGGGGAAATGATGTTGCATCAGCCAACAGAGGTGGACATTTCGCTTCTGCTCAGCCACTTGATCCAGCCACTTTTCTGTCTCTCACAGAGGAGAGGCAGATGCCAGTACTGCAGAAATGCGTTCACACTTCTTGAAAACAGCATTTGAAAGCTGCAATGAAGTGTATTCACTCAGCAAAAAGGCTATTTTTAGACCATTATATGCCCACTGAGCGTGAAATTCTTGAATTTACAATATTATTACCAAATATGAGATAAATAGTTAATTTGGAAATTGAACTACTGAGGTGCACCCTAACTTAGCTAAAACCATCTTGATGAAATATAAGAGGGTAATGTAGTTTTCCCCCTAATCTCCAGGCAAGCTGAGATGTTGATCTTAGATAGAGGAGACTTTCTGTGCGGTTTGTTGTGCAAGACCAAGGATTTCTCTGCAACACGGGTTTATGAATGTGTGTCTGTATCCACTAAAAGTACTTATTACACACAGGGATCAGTGCTTGGCCCAGCATTGTTTAATATCTTTATTGATGATATGAACGAGGGAATTGAGTCCACCATTATCAAGGTTGCAGATGGTACCAAGATGGGTGCAAATATTGAACTACCAGAGGACAGAAGAGCCCTTCAGAGGGACCTTGATAGGCTAGAGAAATGGGCAGATTCTAATAATATGAGATTTAACAAGTCTAAGTGCTGTGTTCCTCCATTTGGACATAACAACCCCATGCATCACTATCAGCTGGGGGAGGAGTGGNTGGTGCCCATGGTTCCACGGTTGTGGGTTTGATCCCTGGGTGGGCATTCACTTGGGAGTTGGACTAGATGATCCAACTCGGAATAACCTGTGAACCTGAGATTATGAGAACTGAGTCAGGCTGTGTCACTTTAGATGAGACCCTGCAGACAAAGGTGTGCTGACGTTGCTAGGTAAGCTGCTTGAAAAAGTTGAAGTCATTTGCTCTCACAAGCGCAGTTATTTTAGTCTTGCTTAAGAAAATAGTATGTTTTATTCTCCATCTGAACTTTTAGAAAAATAATCATTTTCTCTGCCATGTGATTAATTATAGGAAGGATATTCCAATTATAGGAATTGATGTTGTACATCTTTGGAAACAGCACACAGTTCCTTGGGCTTGTTTATAGCTAAGGTACCCTTACTATGGTGTCACAAACTGTACGGAATTCTGCAACTAAAATCAATGCTGGCAAATGCCTCTGCACATGCTCAATTACCTCCTTTTATACAGGGCTAAGTAGTCCAGATTAACCCTGTGCTTGAAAAAAATGCTTTCCCTGGTTTTACCCTGTTGTTTCATGGAGTTTTCTGTTATTTCCTTCAGGCAATATGAAATGAGATTAGAAAGAATTTGTTGCCTGGAATTTCTTCTTGCCATCAGTAGAACAAATCTCTAAGGGGGACATTTTGGCTAGCAGTGGAGGCTCAGAGGATATGAGATTTGTTGAAAATGTTTTCTTCCACTCATTCTCTGTCATTAAATCTATTGTGTTGGGCAAAGTGCAGTGCAGGGTTTACTGCTAAGGTTAAGCATTGGACCTTTCTATAATTCTGGTTTGTGTCTGTGTTAAGGGTATAGTTTTCATAGTTTGCTAAGCCTCTAATTTTTCTTGGTGCTCTTTCTAAAAACAACTTGTGGGGATATTTTTAATGTTGCTCAAAATAAAGTAGGTATTGATAGACCCTCTGAAGATTTTTAGTTTTTGTTTTTTCCCCTAACCCAGCTGCATTTTTTTTTGGTCTTGCCACCAATAATTCTTTTGATCCTGTACTTTTTACATTCACTGGGCTGAAAATTACTGCCTCCCACAGCAGGGCAGGTGGAACGAAATGTGTCCCTACGCTTCAACAACTTCAGTGCAAAGTTCAGCAGCTTAATTTAAACTGTTGGTTTGACCTTTCTGAAGAGTGTTCACATGATCTGGTCCATTGACTTTGCATTGGAGGCCATAAACTTGAACAGCAGAGTGGGGGTATCTTCAGACACCAATGCTACTAGCCAACCCCTGGGCCATTTTTCTGTTACATTTTTAACATAAAGCAAGAGTTATTAGTGCATTGTTAATTCTGCCAACAGTTCTGTAAATATCAAAATTTATTGGTCATTACAACATTTGTTTAAAAGAAGGTGCTCAGGTATTGTCTTGTGGAAGATGCTACGTACATCTAAAATGTGAAGTGTGGGATGTCTTCCTGTCCAGGTCCAGAATTCTGTAGAGTATTTCTCAGGTACTTTGTAAATATGGACATTATCTGCACAAGAGGATTATATTATGGGTATCTTATCCCTTTCAGTTTTTATCAGTCACTTTTTAAAGTTCAAAATTTTACAGTATCACACAGACAGATACAGCAACAATTAATATGAGACCAGTAGTTAATACGTAATATCAGTAGAAAAGTCATGTTTACATATCCTTGCTTAAAAGTTGGTGTCTCAGCTGGAAGGTTTTGTCCTGTGACTCTTAAATCCCTATGGACTCATGAACTTGCTCTGCTGTCCAATCACGTACTTCTACAAACATAGATTGTCCTTGAGTTTTTGTAGGGATCGTAACTTTTGCTTGAGTTTTTCTGGTAATCATAACTTTTGCTCCCAAACTGTAGGTGGGTTGTCCATCCTCATTTCTGGGGTGGGGGAAGTGTTTAACGCTGTTGGTTCCGTGCTGAATGGAAAGCAGTGCTGCTCCATGAATACAGTGTTTTGAACCACAAATGACCTACACTGCGGTCGAAGTAGCTGCCTTAAAAGAGCAATCCATGTAACCACAGTTTGGCCTCATGGATTCTAATTACGCTAAAGCTTCACTTAGATGATCTACTTTTCTCTGTTGTGTGTATTTAATGGACAGGAGGGGCCTAATCTGGGGATGAACTGTTCAGTAAAGGACATCAGTGAGTGTAAAAGCTTTATTTGTTGCAGAAATTGGAAGTTTATAGCAATCAAAGCAGGGGATTAAAGGAAGTGGAGGACACAGTTGTTTTTTAATTGACAACTGCATTCTTCCAGGGGCCTGTGACACAACCCTACCATTCCCCAGAGCTTCAGTGTGATGCAGAGCAAGTCTTTGAAAATTTTGCTGTTGGTCAGTACAGTATTTCTGGTTTTGAGTGTCTGATTTAAGATCTGGTTTCAGTTTTACAGAACTGGTAAGTCCTCCTAGCTATTTCTGCGTGTATCATGTAAAAGACTGTATACTCCCAAAGTTGAATCATGGGTGTCTTGAGTTGGACACCTAAGCTAGTCTTTCTACTTTCGTCTTTCTGCAGAAGCCAGCTGGTTGTCCCATGGAGCCTGTTTCCAGTATTTTTCCCATTCCCAAAGCTGGTTCCCAGCCTCTTTGCACCAGTTTAGCCTGCTCCCCTTTGGTTTTCCTTTTACTACTTGTTCCATCTCTGGTCTGCCCTTACTTAGCAACACCCCAGCTTTTTACTGCAATGATTCCTCCTAGCCAAGTTATTTTTGACCTTATCTCTACCTCTAAACCTCAGTCCTGGTATTCTGAAAACTTTCTGATATTCCTCTTCAAATCTATTACTTCTCCTGTTCCTTTGGTTTGGCCATTTCCCCCCATGTTTTTGAATTTGGTATTTATTTTTTATTCCTGAAGGCTTGTTGTAGAGATACAGGTTCTGTGAGCCCAGTTCAATATTCAGCCAAACTGATGAATGATTATTAAAAACAATTAAAAGTCTTCTGAACCCCTTGGAGTGCCTGTAGGGCAGTGCATGTGCAATTAGATCACCTGTGGAAATCAAGAGTACTCATTCTTTTGCCATCTGTGAGTCAGCCTCTAAGGGATCTATGTTTATTTTGACTTTGTAAAGGATTAGAATAGAAAGGAAAGATTGACAATTGGGGAGTTTTTTTAATTTATGCAAAATGCTTTTTCTCTAGACCCTAATCTTGGTAGTAGCTGAACTATTTCAGCTGAAACAGGTGATTATTCTTTAAAGATCAGTCTGAGGCAAACGCTCAGCTTGAAAAGTTTCTGGGCATATGCTTTTGGTAAATGTAAACAAATGAAAATAGTAGTCTTTTAAGGAGTGGAGTTGAGCAGGTGTAGTTACAGGTAGAGGTGCTACCAGTCCCACCTTCTGATTGCTCCTCTCTTGCCGAAGCATTAGGATAGTGCTTTATAAACTGTTCATTTACTTCATGTGAACCTGTATATCTCAGCTGTTGTTTTACACAGCAGCATAATGTTTGACATGCAGTGGCATTCAAGACATTTTTAAAATAATGTGGGACTAGTAATAGTATTTAAATGACTTTCCCATTAGAAAATAGGGGAAACCTTGTGTAGCAAGGAACTACTTTCAAGGTAAACAGAAACTTTCCTTCTCTTCCCCTCGTGGTAAGAATAGTGGAAATGTTTAAGTGCATCTTTGCTTTAATGGATAGCACAACTTTCCAGGCAATGTGTCTTTTCTCAAACAACTGTGAGGGAGCATTTGTTGAGCAACAACCCCAAATATATGGGTGCTGCCATATAACTTATCAGCATTACTTAGGGTTTTTTTATTCAAGTAATAGATAGACTTCATCCTACAAAGTTTATAAGACTTGAGAAAACTACATATCCAGTGTGAGATGTGGATTTACTGCATCTCTTGAGCTAGAGATGGATATGGAGCAAGCCTTGTTAATTCTGCATCAGGTTCTTGTGTAGCCTTCTGTCTTTGTGATTTCTGAAATGTTCTGTACTTAATATATTAATGGCAGGTTACAGTTCTGTGTTCCCAGGAGGCTTTCAAGCTGGAAGCAAACAATCTTTTATGACCAGAAGGTTACATACTGTATGAGAAGAGAGCATGGCTAAACACAGTTGGTTGAGAAATCTATGTGAAAGCTTCTGTAAGTGAGTGAATTTGCAGTGAGAGTTTTGGGGTTGTGTGCACTATTCAATTATGAGAACATTTCAAACTAAATGTCATTAATATAGTGAATGAACATGCCTACATAAAATATTTAGCAGTTCTGTTACAGCAGATCAGTAAGTGTCCAGGTGCTGTCAGAAAGGGGAATTTTCAGCTCCTCACACGCTTGGATGTGAGCTCAACAATCGTATTAAAATCTCATAAGTAAAATGGCCATATTGCTAAAAATGGACTGGTGAGATGCAAATACAGCCGTTAGAAGTCATCACAGGGCCACTGCTGGCTCTTTGTACGTGTATTGTGGTGAGTGCACATTCAGTGAGTGCGTAATGCCTGTTACTTCTCAGTAGGATAATACGTATTGCCCTGGGAGAAGAGCTGCTGGTAGAGTGTATGTCAGGTTCTGCTCTGATATGTGGTAACATCTCAGCAATTAGATTAGCTGCTAAGCATGGGGAGACTTTGATAGCTGCTCTAAAAACACTGCTTTCAAATCCTAGTAGAAAGCAAGTATGTGAGGAATGGATTGTGAAGATCAATATTTTTCTAGTGAGGTTTCCTCTCTCAGAAAGAGCAGTGAAAACCCCCCGTGTCTTCTTACATAAATGTCACATCTCACATTGACCTGGAATAGGAGTGTGGTAATTTCTGTGATTCTCTTGTGTTGCTTCCTTGTGCTGTTTCCCTCCTTTTGCCCTGAAGGAGCAAAAGCACATTTTCCCCCTGATGTCCCTTACCTCAGAGTTAATTTGGGGTGACGCAGCTTGGAAAGTACCATATTAATTCTTACTCTTGAAACAGCAGGGTGCTGCTGTATTACCATTTTTCTGTGGCAATCCGTGGTTGCTTTGAACATTTGCTGTCTAGCTTTGGAGTGTTAAAATCTTCAGAATGTGTTTGGTCCCAGGGTATCTGCTGCTGCGTGAAGAAAGAAGGCAAGCAACATAGTCCTCCATGTATATGAGTGTGTAAGCAGGATAGTTCATTGCAGGGGTTATCCTTGGAGCCTGTCTTCCACACTGGGCAGAATGTCTTTACACACTGTTATAGTAGTTCTGTGAGGGTCCTCCTGAGAGTTTGCAGCCTGAGGGTGGAAATTTATGCTGCTCTAAGTGTGCCTTTTTACCCCCTCCCATTTCCTACATTTTACTCTGGAAACTTGCATTTGGAACGGGCATATGAGTGAAGTTGATAGGAAGGGAAGGAAAATAGTTCTTTGAAACTGGTTGTGAGAACCCAGGAAAATATTCTCTTGGGAGAGGCCATAGTGGTTATGTCTGAAGTGAAATAAGTCATAAAGCCGAACTTCTACATGTAGCAGTTAAAAAAGGGTATAAGGGAATGTATGTGGCAGTAGTATTATCAACCTTGGTCGTTTAGAAGTTGCAGGAAGCCTTTAGAACTGTGAGAGTTGTTGAAATAATCCCTGCCATAGACTTCATATTTGTCTGCCAGTTTGGGGAGCTTTTAGGTAGCTCCCAATCTAGATGATCCCGCTCACGTCTTACATTTTTTTTTTGTCTGTGAATGTTGCTAACACATGCTAATATGTGTCCTGCCCTCTTTACAAGTTGACTTGTCAGTCACTCTTAAACTGATACTGATAAGGCGAAAGGTTTTGTATTTCTAATGCATACTATGTGCTTCAGGGACCTGTGACCTTCAGGAAAAGGCTGAGTATTGTGAGACAGGTAAAATAATCAGAAGTACCATTGCATCCGAAGGAAATAATTTTGGAGGTTCTACAATATCTGTGTTTCTAGGTTTCCCTGAGACTGTTCATAGTGGGTATGAGGGTGGGCAAATGGCACTTTTGTATGGGTTTCTAAATACACCTGTATTTGTTTAATTGTGTATGGTTCATTGTGTTAGGGATTCGTGGTGCAAAATTATGCACAGGATGCCAGTCTGATGCTGGCATCAGTATCTGTAAATGTTGCATCTACCTGGAACTTTTAGAAAGTGAAAAGTTAGTGAAATGCAAACAAGTTCATTTTGTGGACATTGGTCTGCTGCAGACCAGTATCAGGAGCTATACAGTTTCTGAAACTGAGGTTTTGAGGTGGGTGTTTCATGGAAAGCATTTATTTTTTGTCTGCTCCCAACCTGTGACATTTTCTGTCAAGGTGAGTGCCCTCCCAGGAACCTTCTGAGGTTCTACACAATCTATCCTGGTAATTTCCATCTGAGACTTGCTGCTGAGATTTATAAAATAGAGCTTGTGAACAGTTGGTCTAATTGAAGCTGTGAAATCTAAGGATTGGAGGAAGTAAGAAGTGGTAAAAATCTATCTATATTCTTTCTTTTTTTTCTGTTTATTGCTTAGCGTCTAGATTGGAGAGTCTCTGAAGACTCATGGCTCTTGGGAGGGTAATGTTGTTTGTCTGGAAGGACGAGAGCTTCAGTTAACCTAAAGTATTGTAAGAGCACAGATAATAAAAAAGGCAATACAAGTGTTAGTTCCATAAGTAGAAGGGGGAAAGGTACCTGTAAAACACAAGTTAAGAGGCATGGGCTGCCTGTGGAAGTTTGACAGGATTACAAAAAGCCATATATAGGAGTTCTAGACAAAGAGCCTTTAAAAGACCTTGAAAATAATTTATGGAGAAGGTAGGGAAAATATAATTTATGTGTAATTTTTGTGATGTAGTTGGTGGGAAGGAGATAATGGAAGACCCTCAGGAGAGAATAACTTAGAGAACTTTAAGAAGCAAGACTTGAAAAAGCAAAAAAAAAAGTGCCAAAACAACCCTACAAAAAAGAAAAAAAGAGGGAAGAGGAACTGTGAGCTCAGAGGGAACTTTGGTTCTACCAAATTAACAGAATTAGCAGTCAGAAAGTGAAAGCACCCAGAAGTTTAGAAGTTGGGAGATTTGCATTTCTCAGAAAGAAAATGAAAGCAGAAGCAACCCTCTGCACAATGAATTTTCAAAATACTGAACTCATGCTTGAAAGGAGGACCTTCAAGGCACTGTGTGAATTCGAAGGTCCAGTAAGAGGTTGTATATAATTTTGAAGTGGTAAGAATTTGCTCTACCCTCCGGATCAATGTCCTGAAGCATAAAATGTAGAAAGTGATTTAAGGAATCAGTCTGGGACTCAAGGCTTTGCGTGGATGCTACAGAAAGGATTTATTTTAGGCCTTAGGAACAAGGGAAAAATTACTCTGACCTGCAAAGTGTTCCCTTGCCCTGTAGAGTGCTGAAAGGCCCCGCCCCAGTTTTGTCCCTTGTATTCATACACCTGCCTGATACATATGCAAATTATCTCATGAATATGTATTCCTTCAGCATTATGTCATAGAATTTTACTTTGTTTTGAGCCTTTGACCAGACCGCTCCCTTTCATTGCAGTCCTTTCTCCTGTGTTTTGTTTAGTTTTGTTCTGAGAAACGAGCAAATTTACCTTTAGTACAGAGAAACCTCTCATATTCATGGTTTGCATATTCATGTATTTAATGAATCACGGTTGGATTTTCAGTGAGTTGTGCGACTGTGCGCGTTTGCTGAACATCCTAGGCCCCAGATTCCATGGCCAGGAAGCACCAAAGGGCACTTCCTCTGCTTTAATGAGGTGCTACAGTGCCAGCCACACTCCCAGGACTGCCCTCCAGACCTTATTAGTGGAGGGTGTGTGGCTACAGGTGGGGGGTAATTGAATATTCATGTGTTCGGTATCGTCACAGATTTTGCAACTCGCGGGACCTGCCTGGAACTGACCCCCCACGAGTTCTGGGGGTGTAGTGTATTGGACTATAAGCTTTAGTGATAAAAATGCCTTTAACACCTCTTAATTTTTCTAAATTTCTAACTCTGTTCCAATATAAGGACATTATTAGCATTTCCCAATTGTGTTTGTGTTCAGGTGTTGCTCTTTAAGATTAAGCGTGGGCCAGGAGAGCCATCTCTGGGGACAGAGAATGTGAGGAGTGGTGGAGAGGAGGGAGGAGAGGGGGCATTTGCAAAGGGGGCCTTGCAGACATACTGCCTAGAAAACTAGATGTGCTTTTCTAAGAGCAAAGCCTTGTTTCCAGTAGTCCTGCTTGTTTAGGCCCTGTGGGACAGAAAAGAAGGGAAAAAGAGCCTGACATGAACTGGAAAAGGGCTGCGGAGTATGTGAGAAGGGATTGGATTACTGAATCTCAAATCAGTTTAAAACCTGGAAGTGAAGCATGAATTTCTCATGTTGACCACTGCAGATACCAAAGAAACCAAAGAAAACAATTAATGGTAGCTGGTGTGTAGAGAAGCATTATTTCACTTCACATGGTTATCCTAAAATACATACTTTCACCTGCTTTGATATTAGTGATAATGATTACTAATATTAAAACTTATTTAATGGTAACCCTGTGGGTAGAAGGAAATATGCAAATGTAATTAATTTCCAGAGAGGAAGAAAGATGACTTAAACCATGATTGTTCAATTGACTTATATCTTCAACAAAGCGTTGACACCAAGGAAATGGCTTGTTACCATATTGTTGGTAAATCCACATTTGCAATCTCGTCTTTCCTGTTTCCATCAGCTGCAAGATACAAACCAGTTTCTTCTCACTTGGTCCAAATGAACAACTCTTTATTTATGATAGGATGCTCAGGATATTTTTCAAGGTGAGACTCTTGTGGCTGTTGTGTGTTGAAGCTGGAACTTTGATGCATTACTAAAATCAAGTAACATCCTATAAGTAAGAAACAACTACCTTCCTCGAGGTTAAGGCAGCATGCTGCTTCCTGGCCTTCCCAAAGTGTAAGCCTTCCTACGCTGTCAGATGGAAGTCAGCCTCCTTCCCCATCCCGTCTCCTGTTTGCTTTTGTACAGCTGTTGCACCCTTTTACAAGGCAAATGGGTGTGTGGGGAGGAAGAGTTTGGTTAATAGTGTTTAAATAAAATGTACAGGGGGGTAACTGTAGAGAAAAGATTTTTTTGTTTGTTTGCTTTATTTCGTGGAAGTACTTCACAAGAGAGTCTTGTGTCTGAGATTATTGTTTGCAGACAGGAATGAGATGGTGCAGGATATATTTGTGTTTTCCTGTTGTGGTGCGTGTGGTTGGAAATAACCTGGGTGTAGACCTGTTTTTCTCCTAAATGCCACGTTGCGCAGGGCTGACAGCAGCCGCTAGGTAATGGGAAGGTGGGTGAAGTTTGAAAAGCAGGATAAAGCTACATGTTGCCTATTTATGGTTGGATGGTTTTGCTGTTTTTTACATCATTTTGGGCATTCATTTGGATCTTCTGAAGTGAGATTTAGTGATGATTTCTGGGAGAAAAGGTGACTGCCCCTGTGTGTATATATAGCATGTGCTTGTATATTTACCAAAATACCAGCACAGTTGATAACCCTTCTCTTTTTCTGGTAGCCCAGTTAAAGCCATTTTCTATGTTGCCTTTCATGCATATATCCTGTACTTTTCCCTCTGATTTTTACATGAAGAAACTCTGCCATATGCTGTTAAGACCTAATATTTTGGCTCAGTGTGCTTCCAATGCTCAAAAAAGCCCTTTCCCAGAGGCCTCCTCTTCTGTCACAATCACATTTGAACATGATATTTTGGTACTGATGAGTGCACATGACATTGTATTTATCAGATACTGAATTCCTCTGCAGCACTCAATATTTTGTGCCAGCGAGGGTGGAAATGCAGACAGAGTTTAGGCTCAAGTGAGGTGTTCCTGGCAGTAATGGCCAGTGTGGAAATCCTCAAAATGACAGACAAAGGGAGTAAAGTTGGTAAGATGAATAGGAGGAGAGTGATGTCCTCTCTGGAGAGCAGGAGGGGCAAAAAGCTGGAGCAGCAGGTCTGTGATGTCCCCATGAAGATGATTTTTACTAGAAAATGTGGTGGTGGGTGATGAGAGTGACACACACACCACATTGGAAGGCTTTGGAAATGTGATACATAGTGTTTGCACCATCAGGCTGACTGGCCTATTTTTCCTTTGGAGAAGATTTGCTAATAACTGAGTTAAAGTCCTCCAGCAGTAGTCCCTACCTGTTGGAATTGTAGTTTCTGTCTTCCATCTGCTTGAATCTGAAATCTCTTGGTGACAGCAGCCTGACCTCTGGGATTTACTCTGTACTTCCATATTCAGAGCGTTAGATGTTGGCTTTCAGATGGAAGTGGAGACGAGTTCTCTTGTAAACAGTCACAGAAGATCTGCTGCCATCTGCACCTTAGCTTTGCTGATACCGCAGCTTTTAATTTCATGCTCTTAATTAACTGCACCCTGATTCCCTTTGTTGGTGCCAGAGGAGTGCTTGAAGCAATGTGTGTTTGCTCCTGTGGTTGGATCCCTCAGTTCAGGCAAAGTTGAAGGTAAAAAGGAGGTGTGGAGAAGAAACATAGCTGCAATTTGATAACACATTTAAATAATTATTGGTTTAAGGTGTGCTATATCAAAATCAGTTGTCTGTCTTTTTATAGAAGTCTTTGTTTTTTAATTTGTTGTTAATGTAAAAATGCTTTGGTTTTATAAAATGTGTATGCAGCACTTGAGATGACGTTGCATGGAGGGTCTATTTTTAATGCTGGAGTTTTTTCCTATCCAGAACAGGGTATTTGCTTAATCATAGTCTCTTAGGCGTTATCTTATTTTCTCAGCCATGTTTTTCACCCACAGGTCAAAAGGCTGGCTGAATATGTGTTCTTTGCATGCATCAGCGTGAAATTCTGTAGATGACCACGTGTCTTAATACATGTGAAGCTGTGATCACAGTTTTCTAAACAGTGCCAGAGATGGTGAATTATGTTTGCAGTATTGCCAAATCTTTTTAGTGAATCTTGACTGAGAGAGAGATGGCATAAATCCCAGATTGCTAATGTGCTTCAGTGAGTCATTAGCAGTGGTTATCTAGATCTGATTGTAAAATATATTTTTTACTAACACAAATGAGCCAGGGCAGGGCAAAAGGGGAACTGCTTTGGTGTAGCTTAAATTCTTAGACATGTAGAAGAAACTTCTTGTGTGATTTGCTCAACATAGGGATGTGTAGCTGGGATCTGGAGTGCCCTGCTCTCTGCTGAAAACAATTTAAAACTCGGTATGGATACTGTTTCTCTTGTTGTTGCATCAGCCCTTTGAGCTGTGGGACTTGAGCCAAGAGTAGAAATGTGACTCAACCCAACATCCTGGTGAGGTGGTAATTGCACAAGTGTATGATCCCACTGACTCCAGCTGAAGGAGACAACCCGCGTGGCAGGGTGCCATCTATTGTGTGTTCATACACATTTTAGGTGTGGCGGTCGGTGCTGGGACCTTCATCTTCCCTGTCCCTCCTTTGCAGCGAATAGAAGGCTGGCAAGGCAGGTCTCCCCTTGTGAGCCTCAAGGTGTTTGTGAATATTCTCTTTTCTTTGGTCGACAGTTTGAACTGCTGAGAAGTCGTGTTTTGACAGCTCAGAGGAATTAAGCCTTAAAACAAAATAGCACGTAAGCTTTGAACAGGAGCAGCATATTTTCCTTCACACTGCAGGTCTTAAACTCGAAGGCCTGTTTTCAATGAAGAAAAGAACCTACAGAGAAAAAAGGCTCCTTTGTTTAGATCGCCTTGGTTTCATACAAAACATTAGAAGGATCATTTTCAAAGTACCTGTACAGAAATATTTCATAAATGTACAGGACTGACTAAGCAAAGTGATTAAACTTTTTCATGTATTCCGACTAAGACCTTTGTTTGAAGAACATGAAGCAGGTGTCTGCTACTTGGTTCGAATGCTTCTGCTTTTGAAGCAGTAATTTCTGTTCACTAAACAAGAAACAGGAAAGTGAAATGTACAGTATTTATTACTATGTTAAAACATTGGCATGAAAAAATTCTCAACTTTTTTTCTGTACATGCAATCAAGTTGTAAGAGAAAGAACAGAATAATAATATAATTTTACTTCTAATGGCAAGGATGCATTACTTACTTTTCACATTGCATTTTGTTTGAAAACTTCTATTAGTGATAATTTTTATGCGTGCAGATGTGTATTTTCTGGGACATTTGTTAAATGGTCACTGTTCTGATAACTAACAGACTTGCTGTTAGAAATTTACATTTTTGTGCAAAAGCTTCAAGATAATACCAATGAAGCTGTGTCAGGGGAGGTGTAGACTGGATATTAGGAAGAACTTTTTCACAGAGAGTGATTTCCTATTGGAATGGGCTGCCCAGGGAGGTGGTTGAGTCACCATCCCTGGAGGTGTTTAAGAAGAGATTAGATGAGGTGCTTAGTGCCATGATTCAGATGATGAGATGGTGTTAGGTAATAGGTAGGACTCCATGATCTCAATGGTCTTTTCCAACCTTGTTAATTCTTTGATTCTGTGAGATGTCAGTATTTCACTAAATCAAAGTTTCAGTGTCATTTTAGTTTAGAAAATATTTTTATCTAAAATCTGAAGTATACAATTGCTAAAGAATTTGGATGATGTCTGGTCTTTTCCAACCTTATAAATTCTGTGATTCTTTTCCCCAGACAATTCTAAATGTAATTAAATGTATTGCAATGTATGATTTTTCTTTCTTTCAAACATCATCCCTTTTTAAGTAAAGAAAACAAATCCTGCAAAACTAATTTCGTATTTTTGGATTCCCACATCTATTTAGGGCTTCTTGCATCATGGGGGAAAAAATGCAACATGACTCCTAGGAGGCTGACATAAAAGGCTATATGTAGCTGTTGAGAGTTCCAGTCCTTTTAGAATATCCCAAGAAACTCTACAAGCAAAAAATTCCTGTGTAGTTCTTCAGATTTTGGGGTGGTTTCAATTATGTTTTGGTAGAAGTCACCAGCTGTATTAGGATCTGCAGGCCTTGCCTGTTGTCTGAGGTGGTCTCTGATGGCAGGGATGAGTGGCTGTGGGTGGACAGAACACAGTCTGGGACCCGACGGTGTGTGTTCTTTCCCATTCCATGTCAATGTAGGCTGTAAGACAGAATTTTCTTAATGAATGAGAAATTAAAATCCGTGATTTCTTATCGCTCAAGGAGAATGAAGCATAAAAAAGGAAACAACCTGCGATGGTAAATTATTGTGGTGATTTATTTGCTGGACAGAATTGTTGCTACCATTGAAATTAGCTTTTAATTTCAATGAAACAGGCAACAATTGGTAGCTGTCTCTTATACAGCGTGTTGTTCAGTAGCTCTCCAAAAACAATGAAAAAGCCAATCAAAATATTATGTGGGGGATTTTTTTGACCTGTTGGCTGCTTTCCTCTTCGAACTTGACCTAGTAATGACAGATTCACTTAAGATAAAGTTCTTGGAACCTACTTTTATCACTTTTTGGCCACGGACACTGGAAGATCAGATAAATGAGATATCTATAGATGGTTTTCTGCTCAGAAATAGGTGTTTGTCTGCATATCTGAGGGTGAGAAACATTTGCAAATATGCAAACTTACATATTCACATAAATTATATACACACATAATCTCCTAAATTTGGCTTTATTGCTGAACAGAGTGTGTATTCAGGTAACAAAATAGAAAGTTTTGAAGGTAACAGAAGGTAGGATGAAGATATGCAATATTTTCTCAAGTTGGTTTTTTCCTTTTAAAAAAAAATTCAAGTTCAGTTGTAAGACATAAGTAAGTTGCAGTGCGTGAATGGATTTCATGATGGTAAGTACACAGAGAAGGAAGACTACACAAACCCGTTCTTTCTTTGCTTATAATACCTGCCAAGTCTCCAGCTGAGGGAGGCTTTGTTCTTTGGCCCTTCTTGTTGTCATTAAAAACTGAAAAAATCAGACACTAATTTGTTCAGAATAGACCTTTTACATCCTCGCTGTTTTCCTTTCTTTATGGTCTGACTTGCCTCTTCCTCTGACATAAGTGGGTGTTGAATCAAACCTTTACTTCTGTGGAAATAGAGACTGGAAATAAATTGTATAATCACACAATAAAAAAAGCATCTGTACATTTTCGTAGGAGGAGAAAGTGTAAGTAATGCAGAAGGACAGACAGCCTCATGATTTTGTCTTGGTAGCAATTTTTGCATTTGTTGCAAGTTCTTTAATGGACTTCTTACTATGGTTTGTACTGCTTGTGGTTACAGACAGTTAAACCTGAAAGCCTCGTTCTAGCACTAGCTGAAGTTTTAAATAGATGCAGATGTCGTCTATTGTATGGGAAAAGGCCAGTTTCTTGCGTTAAGCCTGTAGCCTTAAATTTCTGACTCTAAGACCACATAATCTATTGAAAGTGCACAGTGCCTATCTGACTCTTGTAGTGACATTCAGACCCCCACAGCTATTAATGATATAGTATTTCTTTATACCCATTTTGTTGTTTATTTTGTTTTAAGTACAGTGTTTTGTTGCAGGATTTGCATTTTACCTGAATTTCTCATCTGAATGGTTTTACTGTGTGATAACTGCTCCTGAAGAGGAAGAAATTCAAAGTGAAACAGACTGAAAAGGAAGGAAATAGTTTGTTAATTAATCAGGTGATTAGAGAGAGGTCATGTCATTCCCAGTTGTAGAAAACCCTGTGTATTTCCCTTTTATACTATCCATAAATGAAAAACAATCTTCAAGTGGAACACTGACAGTAATTTTTAACTAAGGTGTCCTTCTATTCTGGAATCTAAATCCCAAGAAGTTAGAAATAGGACAACCTAACATAAGGAAACATAAAACCCAACATACAGAAAACAGAAATACTACTAGAACTTGTAGCTCTACAGTTTTAGATGAAAAAAAGTTGTTTCAAATAATTGACATCATGTTCTGGTTCATCAACAAAGTCTGAGAGGTCTAGCACTTGCAAGTAAGAGATGATGTTGTGTCTGCATCTTGCTTCTTTGAGGAATAGAAAAGCCCAGCTTTAGCTTCAGTGTCTCCTTTCTGCTTGCAGACTTTTGGAACTGAGAAATGATTAATTAACGAAATTAAACGTAGTTTAAGAAAAGTTGAGAGTTTTTTGGTGTCTGTTGAAAACGGGCTGAAACAGGATGTGCTTGTTTGTATCAGCATTACTGTTTTTGTAAAGGCGTTTGTAAGTGCACTCATATTTGTCTGGGCTTCAGCCCAGTTGTCTGCACTCTGAGAGATGTGACCCTGCTGTTGGGAGTAGAATCAGAGTGAACGACTGACCCGGATCGTTTTTTTCTGCAGGTTTTACTGAAACAACCAACACCAGTCTGGCTTGAACCAGCTCTCTTGGGCTCCTACAGGTAGGCACATTACAAAGTCTTGTAGCAAAGAGGTGAAAACTTGTGTAACCTGTTAGTAGCAGGAGTTCTTTCTGCTGAAGAGTTATGGGGGATAACAGGTGTGAGCCAGAGGCAAGATGAGGTCTAAAGCAGCAACAGATTTCTTTTGGGGATTCCTATCGAGAGGCAGCAGATTTAGTCAGAGGAACCTGATGTCTCTGCAAAGTTAAAATACTTTTGTTTCCTTAAGGCTTCTAATTTGTATCACCAGAACACGTAAAGGGGTTTTGCTGTATTAAGCATGAAACAAGGGAACAGTTGCTAAGAAGGATTTCTTAAGTGTTTAAAGTTTTGAGTAAAGATGCTCCAATTTTGCTGTCACTTTGGCTTGTATGTGTCAAAAAACACGGAACTGTGGATCACAGATGTGTTAGGCTTTGCTGATGTCTGCTTTTGATGTGCCTTGTGTCTCCACAGATTCTCTGACTACTTTTTTGTTCATTGCCAAATGTATTATTTTAGCCTTACACAAAAGTGAAGCAATTCAGAGTCACATATAGTTATTGGTCAGTGCTTCCTAGCTGTTTTCTCAAGGAGACAGGTTTGTGCAAGACACCAGAGACACTCATGATTGATAAGTGTGTGTTGGTTTTCTTCTCTTCCTGTGCTCAGAGGCACAAAACTCATGCCTTGGGTAAGTGAGTTCTTCCAGTTTGTCACCCAGTTGAAACCAGCTTGAAGTCAAGCAGTGGTGTCTCTCCGGTGCTTAGTAAATTTTACTGACATTGGTGAAGTTACTTGCAAAGTAAGTAGTTACCTGACTGGATTCAGTGTTTTAAATAATTTCTATTAAAGGAGTTACCTACAACCATAGGGAAAAACACTTTGTCCTTGAGCATTTTTAAAAACAAATCGAAAGGAATTACTAGAGGGAGTGGCTTTGCTGCTTGACTTGTGAATGTATGGCTCCAGAGGCAGAGGGCAAATGCAATTGAGTAGGGAGCACCCTGCAGTGTAGCAATGGACAGAAGATGCCTTTGTCTTTTTAGAGGAAAATCTCACAGTGGTGCTGTTCTTCTGAGAGAAAAATACTGTCTTTTTGGACTGAACCAGCTTACATTTTTGTGTGTGTTTTGTGGCAACATGCATCCTGTTTGCATCTTGAACCTGGTCTAAATATTTCTGCAGTACTCTATTCCAATCCAAGCAACTGGAATGATGTGCAGCTGCGTTACTGTCACTGGTCAAAACTCACTATTCATGCTGGATATAAACACTGATGAAGTTTCAAGTAATCTTAAAGTGGAGGTCCTTCTAATTACATTCCAGCGCTTGAACTTTTGTGGTTCAGGTCTTCCTCTTAAATCATGAAAGAGGCAGAGATTTGCAGAGATGATTACTTAGTTTTAGAAATCAGATCTGAGTCTTTGCCTAGTCTTACAATATTAGTAATGGGACATTTGAGGAAAACATTCAGTATCACCTAATTTATAATTCCTGACATGCTATGTAGGTCCACAGATGCCTTAAAGCTTCTCACCCTGCCCCAGCCTTGGGACAACACAATGACAGAGGGTATATCTTGTCTATGTAGTGCTTCTCTTGGTAGATTCATCCCAAGGTGTTTTTCTGCCTTAATTTTCTTTACGAACATGCTTTTCCTTGGTTTATCTTCAGTCTCTCAGTACAGCATTGAGCCAGGTGTAGGTGAGTATGCAGTATGGTGGGGAGGTCTTTACTGTCATTTTAATGTATTTGCTGAACTTCATGAGCTTCATGTTCTAGGTGACATTTCTTCAAGAAATGTATTAAAGCATTTCTTGTAAACACGAGAGTTACTTCTTTGGCACAAATTTTACATTGCTTAAAAGAATGTCAGTAGAAAATTGATCTTGATTTTACTTAAAAAAATTATACCTGTCTGTATTTTTCAAGTAGGTGATCAGCTCTGAATGATTGCTTTAATCATTTGAAGGGTGACAAAGCCAACTTGGCAAAATAGAGCAAAATTGAATGCTAAGGATGCTATCCAGTGGCTCATGCCTTGCTGGAATTACCACCATACCATAGTGCTGCCCTCTCTTGATCTACCTTTTCCACACTGTCCTCCAGTGCTCTTTGTACTTTGGGAAAATTGATAACTGAGAGATTTCGGAGGAAAAGGGAGGATAAGCAGCTCCCTCAAACTTTCAGGATGTAAAGAGGCAATGGTGTTAGTTGTGCTTTCCTCCTGGATTTGTCATGCATCTCCTCTAGAAGACCCTGTACTGGGTAGCAACTCCTCAAAGTAGAAAAAACAGTGTGTGGACTTAAAGAGAATAATAAAAGGCAACTGCTTCAGGCAGCTGTGTTAGAAATTTCCAGGTACTGATAATAGAGTATCACAGAAGGATTAATCTTTGCAGTGATGTTTTTCCTTTTCCTGTGGACGTGTGGCTTCTGCAGTATTGGGGCTAAACCTGCATGGTGCCTTTCCAGGCAGTAGAATATCCTGTGGAGGCTCTTCACAGCCTTTTCTCTGGAGTTACTGCTATTTTTCTTCTTGTTGGCTTTTCTGTCAGAGTCACACAGTTCTGAAGAATCACTCTGGAGCCAGTCAGCAGTGTGACACTTGGAGAAAGCTGTGCTGACAATAAAGGAGTATTTCTGTCATGAAGCCAAAAACCCAGGAGTTTCAGGGATGGATGGTCCAAACCAGCATCCAATCTCAGCTTGTTTTTTATAACTTAGCTACAGCACGCTCAGGGATCCTGGAGGATTTACATAGCTCGGTATTGCAGATTCAGGATTCAGGAACCAAACCTTTGAGCATTGCTTAAAAGCAGGACAGGAGTCTCTGATCTGTGGTCCTTGAAGCAATGGAAACTCGTATGGTATTGCTTTCCCTTTATTTATTATTATTGTCCTTATTGCATTAGGGAGGCTAAGCCGACTTTAAATAGTTCATGTGAAGTAGCACTTGCTTTGATTGAAGTACGTATTTGCTGCCTGATGGTAAATGTCTAGTCCCTTTGAACAAGGAATGTTTGATTCAGGGAATGCTTTTGAAGCCTCTGATAATGGAATTCTCTTGGTTTATTGTCTCACATAGGTTCCTGCCAGTAAGACTCAAAACTTCCAGGGAGTGATGGGTTCACATGGGAAAATGCCATTGGTCGGGATGTGATTAGGACTTTTGTCCAGACTGAAGCCTATGGAGGTCTGCATGGCTTTTGTGAAACCTGTGTCAGGAGCTGGCTGGCATTACTCTGCTAGCTAGGAGAGAGGCTTCCAGCAACTTCTCAAAGAAAAGCCTCTTCCATAGCCCCCCTGCTGCCAGGAAAAAATGGCCACAGCAAACCCAGCACAGCAGCTTTAACAGTTTTTTACCTAACTTCAAAATGGAAACAGAGCTGAAAAAGGTGTTTGGTTTTTATTCCCCACCGAATTAGAAACCATTGTTTGGTTGCCAAATAATGCATCTATGAAGTTTTCCTGATGATCTCTTCCCAAGTCTTTTTGTCTCCTCTCCTTGTACTGTCACAGCTTCCCCAGGTATCTCTGGTTTTCTTCTGAGCAGCCTGTCAGTCAAGCAGCTCATTCTTGCAGCTTACAAATGTGTGCCTGTCTCTCCCTGAATCATGCCTCACCTGAATCCACCTCTTTGGATCTTTCTCTGTCACACCATTAACTCTGATGTTTTGCCCTAGGATGACTTGCAGTGCACTTTCGCCATCACTTCTCAATTTCCTGTTCTCTGAACCAGTTTTCTCCATTAGCAAGCCACCACAGTGCTATTAACTTCTCTCCTTTGAGGACCATATGCTAAGAAGTGATCTCCGGTTGGTGTGTTAACTGGAACTCGTATCCTGTTGATGGTAACATCGATCTTTGCCTTGCTGAGAGTCCTCATTCCCCAGCTCTGACATTTCCTCTGTTTCTGTCTGTCATCTTCTAAAAAATCTCATATCTCACAGCCAAGTTCTTCCCATCAATGTTCTATTTTGAGCTCTGCTTTTACTGGATAGCTATTTCACTTTAGCACATAGGCCATTGCAGCATTTCTGTTTATCTTCCGTGGAATTTTTTTTATTTGGTGGGCCTGATTGGGGGGTATTAGCACCAGCAGACTTCATCCGCTCTGCAGTTGTAGAGAGGGCCTTCAGAAGGGTAATTCATGATGCCTAAGCCAGAAATTTATCTCCTGCTTAGCTTAGGAGCTCTGAACCTCACTCTCTGTGTCTTCTTGCTGAGAAAATAGAGTGCAGTCCGTTTCTTGACTCTCCTGGATGTTCTTGTAAATGCAAGGTAGTCTGTTCAGCCTCCACATTGCGTGTAAGGGGTAGTATAGATTGTAGTAATTTTCAACCTATTAAAGCAATCAGAGGTGTTGCAGAATTTTAAGGTATGACTTTTTAGCTTCTGTTCTTAAATATTCTTTTATTCCTGCTTAGCAGGCTGCATCTGTTGGAGAAATAGATTTATTTCTTTCATGCAATATTTTAAGTTCCTACTTTTTCTTTCTCCCCGTAATAGAAGATTTTAAAATGAAAACTTAACTCGACATGTTTTACCTTTTTAGTCCCTCAGTTACAGGGGTTTCACCCACAGTGATATGGAACATTGGAGTAATAAAGCTTCTCATAAGGCAAAACCCCCCGAAAGATCACAAGTAAGATACCAAAAATACGTTGCTTTCCCGTGTGGGATTGTTTTATATGGGTTAAAAATTATTATTACGTTTTCACTCTCTTACATAGTCACTAATTGCTACCAATTTCATGCAAAGTCTATTACTATTTATAAAAAGGCTCAGGCAGGTCTCAGTTATATTTTTGGAAGCTGCAATCAATTACTTTTTGTGAAAAAGAACTGGAGGGCAAAGAGCCGGTAGAAGAAATGTGCCCCATTTTTGTCCAAAAAAAGGCTTGTGCTGTCTAGCTACTAGAGTCTATAAAAATAAATTTTAAGTTCATTTATATGAATCTGACAAAGCATCAATTCCTTCTGAAATAGGTTTGGCCAGTATTTGTGTGGTTTCAGCCTGCTATATGAATTCCTAAAAAAGGCAGGCTATTTAGAAACTGCTTTTACTTGTCTTTAATTTTAGTGTGTCTGTTTTGTTTTCCATCTTAACTACAGCTGTAACATTGAATTACAGCCTGTGTATTTTAAGAGTCCTTCCATAGTTCCGGGTGTGGACCATGTGTTTTCCATGCTCTATCTTTCTCTTGGCTCAGCTAGCTGTCTGTGTTCACTATTGATATGATCAGCAGTTATTAATATAGTGTGTTCTATTTCAGAAGGTCTTTCATGAAAGGATATTAGAATTGTTTTTCCCAAGAGAAATTAACAGAAAATGAATGCTATTTTGGATTATAGCGATCGATGAAGTATTTTTATACTACCCATCTTTATGGCTCTTGCTGACAGAATCACAGAATTAGTAAGGTTGGAAAAGACCATAGAGATCATCAAGTCCAACCTATCACCTGTTACCTAACCTGTTGTCATCCTGCTACCAACACACCACCCTAATATCTAGGTCATGCCACCAAGTACATCATCCAACCTTTTCTTAAACACCTCTAGGGACTGTGACTCCACCACCTCCTTGGGCAGCCCATTCCACTGAGAGATCACCCTCTCTGTGAAAAAGTTCCTTCTAATGTCTAAATCTCCCCTGACGCAGTTTAAGACTGTGTCCTCTTGTTCTATCACTTGTGGCCGGAGAGAAGAGACCGACCCCCAGCTGGCTACAACTCCCTTTCAGGTAGTTGTAGAGAGCGATAAGGTCTCCCCTCAGCCTCCTCTTCTCCAGACTGAACAACCCCAGCTCTCTCAGTCACTCTTCATAAGGTTTATGTTCCAGCCCCTTCACCATCCTTGTCGCCCTTCTCTGGACACGCNCCACAAGCCTCCAGCTTCACCAGGAGTTTGTTATGGGGGACAGTGTCAAAGGCTTTACTAAAATCCAGGTACACCCCATCAACAGCTCTTCCCTCATCAACCAGGCGGGTCACCTGATCATAGAAGGAAATTAGATTGGTCAGGCAGGACCTTCCTTTCCTGAAGCCATGCTGACTAGGTCTGATCTCCTTACCCTCCTGGAGGTGCAACATAATTTTCCTTAAGATGATTTGCTCCATAATTTTGCCTGGCACCGAGGTGACTTACGCTTGTATTGGTGGCTTTGTATTTATTGCCAGGTCTTCTCAGTAAGTCTTCTTCATCTTTAAAATGATGTAATGAGTTTTTGAAATCCTCAGCTTGCAAAAGTGAATGTAGTTTGGAATGCACCTTTCTAGGACTATAACTATAATTTATTAAATACGTAGTTCTATCAAGAGTTCTATATTGACTAGAATCAACTTCACAAGGTATGGATGGGAGATAAATTGAAAACTTCTTTCCAAAACTAAGCATTATCCCAGAATTACTTAATAATACCTTGAAAGAGAGTTTGTCCAATCTTACACTAATTAGAGCTTAAGACTCAGTTCCCAAGGCTTTGTGTAATGTCAAGCAAGTAATGAATAAAATCATTACAAACTGAGATGGTCCCTAGGAACTTGTGCTTCTGAGCCTCAATCTCAATCTCCTGCATTCTTCCATTTGTCAAATACAAAACCAAGAAACCACAACCATCCAGACCCATGTCTTCTTGCCAAAAAATGAAAATGGATGAGCTCTGGGAAGGAAAACATGCCTTCCTCTGTTTTTTAAATCCTATTAGGAACACCAAAATGCTACTTCTAGTGAGCTTTTTCTGTGACCTGATTTTAGGAAAAATCCCAAATGATCTGAAGTCAGTTAAGTCCTGAATGTCAAAATTTAGGTTAATGATGAAAGAAACACTTTCCTTATCAACCCATTTAGTAAGCTTTTTCACTGGATACACAATCCAACATGTACAGTACCTTAGTCTTTGAATGGTCCCATTGATTATTTGTTGCCATTAATCTGGAGAATAGCTTGCAGTGCACCATAAATAGGTAGCAACTTAAAAGTTGTGAGCTTGCTGATAACTGTTTCTGATTGGATTGTTACATACTGTGTATTGAAAGAAGAAATAAAGAGTTTTGAGAGTGAAGGAAAATGGTTTAACCATGTCCTTTGTATTTATTAGATCTTTTACGGATCAACATATCTTTGGGGACCCTCTTGGAGTTTTGTGAAGTGCTGTATTGCGCTGTACTAACAATGGGACAGTTTTGCATGGCAAAGTCAAAGAATGCCAAAAATAGGAATAAGAGAATGAGGGCCTTAAATGTGTCTAAACAGGAAGTTCCTTTTCATGATCCTACTAATAAGAAACATATTGGAAGATGATTTTCCTGCTGAAAATAGGGACTGGTTAACTTGCAAAGAGGTACAGGTAAGTCGAGGAGACAAGAGAAAGCATTAGAAATCTGTTGTGCAAACACAGAAATCTGATATTTCACCTGCTTTTTCTTCATGTAAATGAGGAGTAAATGTTATAAGAAATGCAACAGAATAGTCATCACAAGTGTCTGGCTTTGCATTCAGTTTTACTGGGTTTTGATTTGATTTACCCAGTGCAGCAGATGGTACTGGGAAAACAATGTCTTTGCATCAACCTTCTCCAGCAGTGACAATTGTTCTTTCTGAGGCATTTGAAGAACCTGCCAGTCATGTCACCAGCATGAGATCTGCAAGTCCTGCATTGTGAAGGCAACAGGAAAAACTTCAGTTTCAAAATGTAGAATGTATTGAATGAGCATGAATGAGCAAAACAAGTGGATGTAGAGAATACCTATCAATATATAATTTTGTTAGACAATATGACAATCCTTGATGTTTAAATCAGGCAGTAATATGTTTGCCTCAAAATGAGTTTATGCCTGGGTTTGGGTGTCTCTTTTGTTAAGATTCACAGGTCAATATTCAATGGAAATGATTGTATGAGTGCAGAAAATGGGGCGTGCTGGTTTGTAAAAGAGAGGTAGTTGTGCATTGCAGAGGAATATAAAAATTGTTTGGAATTGGAAACTTAAGTCTATGTTCATAGAACACATTTTCATTTTCTTGGAAGCCTGTGGAGGCCAGCTGTTTTCTGAGATGCTTTCTCTGTTATCCAAACTGAACTCAGTGGTGTATAAGATTGGAGATTAGAGATGATTCCGCACTTGCACTATATTGGAATTTTTTAGGAAAAAACAGAGCTCTGAGTATAAGGGGAATGTGACCGGAGACATGGTAATTGCAAATGGTGCATCTGATCATCAGGTTTAATATGTCATTAGGGTCTTGCTGACCTTTTCTGTCAATGCAAAACATGGGCAGATGTTAGCTTTAAAGAGAAAATGAGAGCAGAAGTGGATAGATGTGAGCGGGCCAGCTGCCAAAAGATCAGCTCACACGATGCTGATACCGAGTGCAATCTGGGGAGTCCTTACCCAAGCAACCCTTCGCATGCAGCAAATGTAAAATGCAGGAGCCACAGCAGTGTCTGTGAAATAGTCTCATATGGTCAGTACATCTTTGTTTCTATGAGATGCATTGTCCTTGTCTTGTTTTGGCTGATTTCTCTGATCCTAATCTCTAAGAGTCTGTTGTTTCATCTGCTGAGAACAGACTGTAAGGAGGAAATGGACGTTTAGGTTGTCTTTGCATTTTCACTGGATGTGCAGAAAGTACTTCTGAGATGTGTTACAGCAAACTTATCACTTTGTAGTCTCTTCTTGGTGCAGGTTTATCTAGGTTTGGGTTGTTAGAAATAAAAAAATAAATTTTGCATGCGTCATAGCTGTAGCAGAATCTTGAGGTGATCTCAGTAAAGAGATGTACTTCTGTGGTGGAAATGGTTTCCCACAGTTAGCTTTGCTAACTGCTTTTTAGAGAGGGGTGCAAGACCACCAAGAAATTGATGGATAATGTAGTGACGGTAAAAACTTGAATTGCTGTGGTGTGTTATTTATCTTCAGAAACAGTCAGATAACTCTGAATACATGCATCCTCTTCCCTCCTCCCATATCTAATCACTAAAGCTCTCCTTTCATGTGCGGCTTCCTCCGTTCACTGTGTGTACAGGATAAAGATTCTTGTTCTGATGCTTTTCCCAGTAGGAGTCTTAATTTTCTGAGAAGCAAACAATGCTTTTGTCATAGCACATCAAAATCCCCATGACAGGTAATTAGCTAGAAGAAAGGAACCTACCACTGAGATGCACTGAAAGGGAAGTCTGATGGTCAAGTGAGCAAGACACTGAAATCTAGTTTTTACATTTAGCTTTGATGTGGACACATGTCAAGTCAGCTGTGTCTGCAAAAAATGTTTATTTTTTCAACTTTTTGCCTATATGTATTTTCGAACGACATGCTCCTTCCACAGTGAGTGTCTTCTACTCTGTGTGTCATGGTGCTCACCTCCATGTGTGGCTGCTCCTTGGAAAGTGCTGCAATGTGTGTATCAACAGTAAAGAGAGTGTGAGCCTGTTCAGGAACTTTATTTTTTGTCTCGAAAATGTGAGTCATTGCTCCTCAAAAATTAGTATCTGCACTCCCACCTTTCCACAGGGCTCTGAAAAACAAGACTGCAAAACATGAGGATGCAACAGAGAATGTAGCTGTTGGAAAGATGACTGGAAGACTAGGAGAGTGAGGGCATAAGGAGGCACTGTGGATGCTGGCAGTGGTCCTCAGTCTGTTTCTGTTGTTCTATTGCATTGAGGCCAGCTTTGTACCTGAAGAAAATGAATGCTTTTTTTATTTTTTCCATTCCCCCAGTTCCATCTTGTCTCCCTTCCCCAGGACAGTATAAGCTAAGAAGAAAAAGGCTCAGGAATGGGAGTAGAGCATGACGTCCTCAGTAAGGACAATCTGACTGAACACTGAGCTTTTACAAGAAAGTAGGTTAATAAGAAATTTGACTATCTGGAATAGACTGTGAGAAACCATTTCCACCATCACTGGCTTAATGATGACTTAAAAAAAAAATTCCAAACTGATTCGGTACTGGAGAATGTCTTGCAGCAATTGTTTAGTTTAGAAGGCTGTACTAAGTTTCAGTTCAAGAGATTTCTTCCACATCTGTGTACATTTACCTCTGTTAGGGCAAGAACTGTCAGGTTTTCCCCCATTTTAACCTACCAAATTGTTTTAACTGCAGAAGGTCCAGCGAAGAAGACCGATCAAGTAGGGAACATGAAACTGCTAACTACAGCACCTAAATCACTTCTGATTTGTAAAGGAGGAGGTCATTTGCAGCTAAGACAAGTATGTGCATTTTACAGAGTGCATTCTCACCTTTTGTGTGTTTTATCACTTTGAGGCCTTTAACAGCTCTTTTCTTTGAGTCAGCTGTGATCCAAGTCTATGCTCTTAGGAGAACAGCAGCACAAAATTGAGTGTAGATATACAATTGCATGCCATACATTTTAAACCAAACAAAGAAAAACCTCAATTCCCAAAAGGAAAAAAACCCCACTGTCCTCCAAACCTCCTACATTTGAAGTATCATCTAATTTTGTCTTCAGTTTTGTCTTCTTCCCTGGCTGTGTCATAGATGCCATTTGGACCTTGGTCTTGCTGTTAATTGTCCTGTTTAAAATCTCAGGGGTCTTGGTTTGATGGTTTTTGTTGTTGTTGTTGGTGGTGGTGGTGTTGTGTTTTTGTGTTTTGGGTTTTTTTCCTCTGGCATGCTGTGGGTTTGAGCATTCTTTTGCCTATTCAAGCATTTAAGAGGTGAAAGTAAAGCCTTGAAGGCTTGACACGTGCAAAGAATCACTGTCATTAGTAAATTGGGAAAAAGGATGGGATTCAGAGGATTTTCCAAGTGCTAGAATACTATTGTTTTCAGAGGAAATGGTTTAATTCCATGTATCTTCATAGATACCAGCTATTCTTGATCCTCCTTGTTTGTATTATCTCCAGGATTGTTTTGTTCAGATTTATTCTTTCTTATCTCTTGATCCCTGTCAAGGCAGTGTTCTTGCCTGCTTTGAGATACATAGAGTAAACATTCACCATCAATAGCATGAAGGTCGTTCAGTTTCAACAACCAGATTCAGTACTGAAGAGTGCTGCGCGCATACTGTGCTGTGCACTTTCATCTGGTTGGGCCTTGCAAAAGAAGGAATTCTATGAAATGACAGAAAACACAGAAGCATGAAAGTCATGCTTTGATATTAGCCCTTCCATGAGAAATCTCAACACAAATCTGTTTATCTGGACGATAGCCAACTGTACATTTGCTACGTATGAGGAAAGATGTTTTGCTGTAAATGCTTTGACATAAACCAAATGCTTTTTCCCAGAACCCAACCCTAAACCCAAATGTGCTGCTCCTGTCTATAATGCAGCCATTCTCTTTTGCTGTGGGCTCTTCTTCCACATGCGCACAGGATTTCTGCTCACGTTCACCCCACAGTCCTTCCTACAGTTCACAGAATCACACAGAATCACAGAAAATTATGAGTTGGAAGGGACCCACAAGGATCATCTAGTCCAACTCACCATCTAATACCCGTACAGCGACCAAGAGCACATCCCAGAGCATAATAACAACCTAGATGCCTCACAATCTGGCAGGCCACTCCGAGCCGGAAGGGGCCCAGGGTCATCCAGCCCTACACCCCCCAGCTAGACCATGTCACTAAGCTCCTCGTCCAGTCTTCTCTTAAACACTTCCAGGGATGGCGACTCCACCACCTCCCTGGGCAGCCCATTCCAATATGTTGTTTAATCTCACTGCATTTGAGACCAAATTTGCCCTCCTCGACGTACTTAATGACATCGGAGACACTTTGCTTGAAGTTGTCACAATAAGTGGGTATTGCCCAGACTCAATACGTACTTTGGCTTTAGAATATTTCCTGGGGGTTTTGAGTTCTTCCTTTGTCTTGAATGAGAGGTGTGAGCCCACAGGTATGTTGTAGTAGCCCATCACCTGACATGCCATGGTATTGGCTTGGTTTGCAGAGCAAGCTTTTGCATTCACTATAAGGATATTCGCTGTGAAGAAAGAAATAGAATTGCTATTCGGAGGGGGAAAAAACCAAACCACAAAATCAAAACAAAAAAACCCCTAACAAAACAACCCTCCCCCAAGGTTAGGCAGAGGATAAAATCAAACTTGCTGCTGAAAGAACACGCTGGGGCTGTCTGCAGACACATACAGACACACGGGCAGGCAGCAAGTGCCTGTGCGACAGAGCAGGAGCAGAGGAAGCCTTGAAACTTAAAACTCCTCCTGCAGCTCTGCATCTGCTCTGAGTCACTGGTATGACTCACACTGACAGTGTTCACGTTAGCTAGCGCTCAGATGGAGCAGCTCTGGCAGCAGCAGAAGCAGGTTGTATTATTGATTACCTGCTGCAGCAGACAGTTGCACCAAGATTTTTTGTACAAGCACAGATGAAAGACAGGAGGCTTTACTGAGCACCAGTATTATTAGTATTGTTTTCTCAAGGTAAGAATGTCTGTTTATTTACTCGAAAAATGCACGAAAGGGAATTTGGAGCTTGTGAAGTCTGAATTTATGTTGGTGTTATTCTCAGAGGATGCTGATCTTTGGAGCTGCGTTGCTGCAAAGCTTTGTCTCAGCTATTTGCTGTGCCATATGGAGAACCTTGTGGCTAATGGGCAGTGCGTGTCCTAGGAAACAAAATAACTACATTCTCATTCATTGATGTTATGTAAGGCATGGCAGCCATGTTAAGGACAGAAGACCTCTTCTGAAGAAACAGTGCTGCTGGATTGTAAGGCAAGGGAAACAACTAGTTTTTAAGCAGCTCTGTGTTCTTTAGAGAGCGCTGCAGTTCTCTAGTTCTTGCTTAAAACTGCATTTACTGACTCCAGAATGTCTGTGTTACTAGAATAAAAACCTGGCGTTGCAAGTAGTAAGATAATTGTTTACCTTTAGAATCCGTGTTGTTTTGCCTTCAGCATTCAGGCTGGGACTTGTGCATGTGAGCTGCGCAGTGCCTGGATCCTGGATGTAAACAGTTTCTTAGAATACTGTAAATGATCCTCCCAGTTATTGAGGTGATTTTTCATCTTGTGCCACTAAAAGCCCATATAGTATATACGTTCTCACAATTAGTATATGCAAAAGTGGGACACATTATAGTTACTGTGGACGTATGCAGAGTGGATAAAATGGTTGTAGTGGCCTTACTGCTATTTTATTCACTCTGATACTGATGTAGTTTAGACTGATACTGATTATTATGCTCTGGTATAATACACTTAGTCTTGAGCCTTTGCTGTATTCCCCACAAGAGATTTTAGAAGTTAGGATTTCTGGTTTTGAACTGCACAATTTATCTTCATTTCTTTTTTCTTTAATTTTTTTTTCATTTATTTTGGATTTGCAAGGTAGTGTAATTTTAAAGTGCATCAGTGGTGTACTGATGGCTTACAGTGGGGTTGGCAGCTGCTTTTAGTAACAGGAGGGTCTGTTCACTTGTGTATTATGTACTTTCAGAATGAGAGAATGAGGGTATTTGCAAAACCCGATCATTTACTAGCTTACTTTCAAGTATTTGCTAATCTATAGCATTTGCTGATGCACAGTGTTTTCATTGCTATGGATTAACTAGATTTGGTGTTACTTTCTCTTTTAAAATAAATTAGGTTTCTTAATAAAATGTAAAGTAAGATTTGTTGATACTTTTGTAGTGTCTTTATACTTCTTGTGACATCCAACTTGGAAAACTATAGTGTGAGAGAAGCTTTTAAAACAATGCAATTCATGGACATCCATCTCAGAGATCAAAATTTTCATGACTAATTTTAATTATTTATGTTTCTGGTGTAAAGTATTTCTCATGCTACAATATTATAAATGCAAGATAGTTTTAACATTATTAGGGTTGGTGTGTGGACTGTTCACTAACAAACATCTGTCGCATGACAGTCTTTCTTCCCCCTCCCAAATCCAAACAAGTAGACATAAAAGTCTTTGCAGTCTTAATTTTTCCAATGATTTGTATCTGAATTATTGTTTTCTAAGATTGTGGAGGAATTGTGTTTGCCTTCATGATTGTCCTTAAGCGTGTATGCATTTAGAGTATGAATTCTGTATTACGTCAAGACAGAACAAATAATTTATCATAATAAAACTCAATTATCTTAGTTAAGTTTACATAATTTCTTTATTAATGCATTGTGGGGGCAGCTAAGTCATTAACAGTTAATGTTTTCAAAAGAAATTTCAAGAACATGCTTAACATCTAAAAGCCAAGATGACAGCCCTTGAGTCAACACAACCCTGAAGATATCCTCTCCATCCTACTTGTACATAAACTCTTTGTGCAAGAGCTGACCACCAGAGAGAACTACCTCTGATTCATCTTGTCCTTGTGCTGCCTGCTATGTCCCTCTGTTTGCTGCTGGAATGCCATTAAGTGGAAAAGAACATCAGCTGAAAAAAAGAACAAAAAGTCAGTCTTTCAAGATAGCTAGACAGTTGGAGAGCTTCTGGGAAGAAGTAAGACAATTTTAGTGGTACCTAATTGTTGTGATGTTACCTTAATAATTATATGCCACCTTTGGGATTTGTTAATGAGGTACGACTGAAATCGTAAGTATCCCAGACAGGAGAGATTTGTGCGGGGAAGTGATCATATCTGTGATCATATCTGTATTAAGTGCAAAGGAACCAGCTATATTTGATCCTTCGATGCTGGAATTTTGTCAAAGCCTGTCCTTCACGTACTCTGAACGTTAGTTTCTATTACCTGAAGTTGGCTTTGCATCAGGCTGCAAAGGTAACAAATGGCAAATGCTATTTGGATTATTTCACCCATACTTTTGGCAGAACTGTAAGTGTGAAAGTTCATGATCTCCTTGGCCTTTCTTCTCTGTAAACCCAAACAGAAGATCCCAGCATACTGTTCTCTGCTCCTGTTCCTAACCTACGGGGTATCATGACTGTTTTTCTCGTCTCTGCATGGCTCTACAAAGCCATCTTTTGTTATCTCTGCCCTTGCTAAAGCTGTTTTGAACTTCCTTCTAAAATTTATGTCCCCTTTTTGATTCTCACTTCAGCTGCTCTGTTGTAACCTAACAATTCTCTCCCCGTGGTAGTTTCTCCACCTAGGCAAGCCTTAAACGGTGCCGAGCTCATGTAATTTGGCTCTTCCTTTTGCTCTTGTGTGGCTTGTGTTGCAAACAACAGGTGGGGTGTTCAACTGTCCTTAATGTTTCTTTCCTTTGTAAAACCTGCTGCTTGTTTTCTATGGCTTATTTTGGGGCCATGCCCTAACCTTATTATTCTGAGCCCTTTGTCAGCCTTCCTGGCACTTAGGAAGCAATGCTGCTGGATTAACTCTGATCTCTTACACATTCTGCTTTCTCAGTCCTTGAGCAGAGTTTCAAAACGGACAGTGCCATCGTCCTTGGGCATGTTGTTCTACCTCTCCCTGCCGTGACAGCCGGAAATGACTCTGCAGGAAGCACAGCTGTTGCTGTGGCTAGAAAGTGGAGAAGTGAGGGGTATAGAGGAAATAAATTAAGTATTTCTACAAAATCCTTGAAGCTGAGACCTCTAGTGAGAGGAAGCACTTACTCTTGTTATTTTACACCAATGCTGCACCAGCAATGATTTATAACTAGCCATGCTAAATGGCTGGTGAAGGTCAAATGGCTGGTGAAGATCTTAGAGGAAAACCAGTCCTGTAATGGACATGAATTTGATGTGAGTCATCTGTAATATGGGTGATTTTTTTATTGTATAAATAATGATCAACCCAACTTGGATCACTGCTGTATCAGATGCTGAATTTTACACAGACTAGAGGATGGCCCATGCACAGAATAAGGATTTATATTTTTCCCCTCCCCCCACCAAATGGTTGCCATATTTTCTGTGATGATTTGCTATTTGACATCAGACTTTCTGAAAAAGGACTCTGTGCTACATGAAAAGCTAGTAGTGTATTAGTATTTGTGTAGTACATCCTCGTCAAATAACAGCACAGCATTTATGTGTTCAAATCAGAATTTGAAATGAAGGAAGGGAAAAAGTTTCTAGGAGCTGATTTTTTTTTTCAAGTTTTTGTTTCTTCTTTTACAAGTTAGAAATAAACCCATGCAAACTGGAGTTATACTGGAATAAAATTCTCTCACGTGAGCAGTATGAGTAGCACTGTTTGCAATACTGAATCATCTTGTTTGTTGGGGAACTCTTTTTATTTGCATAATTTTTAGAGATGACAATTTCTACATCAATTATTTTTGAGGTCTTGTATACATGCATGCATCTAGAGGGCATCCCTTTGGTCCTTTTTCCTGTTTTCTGCAGAAGTCTTCTTGTTTAGGTTAGATTTGTTGCCTGGTTCTAAAGAGGATGGGGAACGAACAGTTAAATTTTTGTTTATACTGTGTCCAAAAAGATCTCCACTTAATCCTGGAGCAGTTCAAGCTGAGGGACAGAGAGAGGAAGTGAACAAGTCCTGTTTGCCCTGGAAGGCCTGAACTGTTAGAAGGGCTCCCACCCCATTGCATTGCGTGAGCTTTTGTATCACACAGAAAAAGTCAGAGTTGCAATTTTTGTCTGTTGAAACCTTTGTGTATTTTTAAGCATGTGCTAGTTTAAATCAAGAGCAAAGGGTACAGCCTATACTCTAAATCTGGCAGTAGATGGTCCTTTCGTTTGCCTTCAGGGTCTGAGTTTCCACTTCACTTCACTTCCTTTGTGACTATAGTTTCCCTGCCTTGCCCTTCTGTGGAGCCAGAGCCAGTGTAAGAATCAGGATAGATCATTTTGCTCTGATTAAATGAGATTAGAGCCAGGGTTATTATGGCATGTTATTTTCATGCAGAATTCTCCTTGTGTTTTATAGGGACACAGAAATCTGGGATTAGCTCAGTTTTCAGATAGATGCTTTGCCTTTTAAAGAAGCAGAGTACCTCTAACTCTGCTGTGTGGGCTTAAATGAATGGCAGTGAAGTGCTAGGTTTGATGTCTCACAGATCTATGAATTGACCTTCTGTGTTCAGGTGAAACACTGTTTAAAAGGAGTGGGTTCATGATCCTTGATTAAAATTTACGTTGTAGATAAATACTTGCTAGTGCCAGATGGCAAAGCAGCTACAGGCAGAGGTGAATAACAGAACATGTTCATTTCTGCAGGTTATTTGGGCAGCAAATCTGCTTTAAAAATAAAAAAAGAAGAGAGCACTACAATATTCTGGATTGTACTAAAAAGCCAGTAACTTCATCAGGTTTCCTGTGTATGATAGGCAAATATATTTTAAGTCCCAGATCCCTGAAATGCAAACTGCTATAAAAGATTTCTTCTATCTCATTTTAGAAATACACACTAATGGTCTGACTTTAAAGCAAAAGATTTTTTTTTTCCCTGGCATTGATATTATTTTTGTCAAGCAATTGAGAGGGCTTCTCCTGAGGATATATTGATCTGCATGGTAAAATGTTGATTCGTGTCATGCACATAGAAGGATATGAAAATAATACTATGCTGGCAGTGTCTTCTAGTGTTTCAAGAAATCTTTCAAGAAGAGCTTTTTGGAGCTCTGTACGACAGAATGAAGGATTTGTATGAAAAGGATTGTGT
The DNA here is from genome assembly GCA_013390025.1 of Pitta sordida. NCBI lineage: Eukaryota > Metazoa > Chordata > Aves > Passeriformes > Pittidae > Pitta > Pitta sordida. The sequence goes on along the minus strand of WEKX01020873.1, from coordinate 71,610 downwards.
CTCGAATATTGCTATCGTTAAATATTGTGGCTGTAAATCCATGGCACAAAAATGCATGCTGCTGAACTGAGGTCTTTCTGTCATAAACAGAATGTGGGTGTCTGGGAAAAGTTCATCATATAATTCTCTGTTCCTAAGATAAGTGGATGACTTTCAATTGTAATTTGGTAAACAGGAGGTAGTGAGTAATAGGAAGAATGTGACCCTTGTGGTTTTGCCTACATAAGAAAGATTTCTTGCCATTGTCCCATAGCTTTGTAGATTCTGATGAGAACATGGTATGAATAACACTGATTCTTCTATAAGATAGTGATTTTACACAGAAAAGTTGCATGGAAAAGTGACTACTCTCTTGCTGGTACATATGCAGGGAGGCAAACTTGCAAACTAGACCAGAAATTGACTTTGTAAAGAACGACTGCCTAATGGAGAATTAGAGGGGATTCTCTTGGCTGCCCTCCTGTGAATTCTGCAGTTCAGCTGGGGAACAGAAGGGAACCAGGACAAGTTTGATCTCAAATTTATGAATTTCAGTGAAATTGCTTGTGGTCTTATATCAGAAGAGTAACTTGAGAGTGCTTATATTTACATATTGGTAATGTTTGGAATTTATAACTTAGTGTGAGTAAGCATTTCTACATCATGTAATTTGCTTTTTCCAACCCTAGGTATTGCTTATTACTGAGCAAAAGCAAATTAAATAAAGCTTTAGTCCTAAGTTTGTCTTGAAGTGATGTGCTGCCTTATGGAGGCTCCTAGGAGACAGCCTACAGGACTTTGCAGTCTTTACTGAATGTTCACCAACAATTTGTACAATCAATGTATCTACAGCACTTTCACTAAAATACATGGTGGATGGAAATATCCACTTAAGGATGTGGGCAATGTTATAAATTCAACTAAGAATAGGGAGTTGAATTGACGAGAATTGTGTTTGACAGCGTTTAATCCATGCTTCAGTGGTGGTCTCTGGACTGAAACTACCAGTACCATTGCAGGAAGTGTTCATTAGGCTTATTTTGGTGAGCTCCACAAAGCCGTGGCTGGAGGGATCAGAGTGAGATACACTCAGAATTGTCTCCCATGCCTCAACCTTAATTTGTCACATTTATTGCTATATGGTGCAATACCAGAATCTTTTGCATTTGAAGTCTCATGAGTATTACTGCCTTTTGAAGACACCATGTAATTTCAGTGCATGGGGATAGTGAAGAGATGAACATCTTCAGGGTAGAAGATGCAGAGCAGTGAGAGGGGTACCTGGTTGGGCACGTGGATGGATAAACTTCCATATGCACGGGGAGAGCATGAAGGAAACAGGTGCTTTTGTGCTTGCAAGTGTGGGGAGGCTGCCAGCATCTGTATGTGTGTGAACCAAGGAAGGGAGGGGCTTTGCTTCAACACCCATGGTGTCTCAATTTTGACTTCTTGTAAATGCTTTTTCATTTTTGTGGGATATAAATATTTCCTAATAGGCCAAGAAGAACTGCATGTTCTTTTCTGTGCTTGTTGGGGGATTTATATTTCAGATATGTAAACATCACAGCCTTTAATTTCATGGAAAATGAAAAAATCAAGGGGCCACTGGTAAGATTTTATTGAGGGCTATTAAAAATTGACACATAAAAGAATTGTCCCTTTAAAAATAGGTGGTGTCTTTAAATGGCAATTTTATGTAAAATTTAGCAGAAAGACAAATGGAGGACAAGACACTTACCAGTGAAGTTCTGCTTAGAGGGTGTTATATTTGTGATAAGTAGGAGACAAGAATTCTAGTGTTGTAGTTTGANCTCCATCTTCAGTTGTGGCCTCAGGTGGATTCTGCATCGCTGGTTTCTCTCTATCTATTCCATATGTTTGCAGGCAGACAGTCTGCTTCACTATGGTCCATTCTACAAGCAGCAGTGAGATGCCTGGAATCCTTTCAACCTCTGGTAGGCCTGGTGGGGCCTTCATAGCTTTCAGCTTCTCACCCAGTCTCTGGTCTGATCCATCTACTTGCTGTTACTCACTTTTTTTTTCCTTTCTCAAATATGTTATTCACAGAGGCGTCTCTGTCTGTTCGACCTTGATTTCCATGGCAGCAACAGAGGCCCAGGCAGGAGCTGCTAACCCCCTCACTGCCAGAGGAAAAAACCCAACAAACTAAGACATCTAGTAATTTAACTCAATTTGTGTGAAGATTTGGTACCCCTTCCTGTCATGGGCAAGAGATTCAGGATAACTGGGAAGAGCTGGATTTTTTTTCCTAGCACAGTGCTTTATTGTCACTACGAACATTTGCAGACATCTAAGAAGGGACATGTCAAACAGGCATTTGGGAGGGCTATGGCAACTGATGAAGAATGTAGTAGTTTACATAGTTTATTTTTTGAAAGTATGACAATTTTCCCAACTACCCTACAACTTGCACTTTTCCCCCTGCATTCCTTTGTGATTCATATTTCTGAGACTCAAGAAAATGTCTTCATAGTAAATATGTGATAATTATATGCAAAAATTAATAATGCAGCCTACATTCCCCCCTGTTGTTCTGCATGTTTCATGGCTGGAGTGCCCAATGTTGCCATGTACATTGGCTCTCAAGTGGCATTTGGGAGTTCATAAAATATATCGGCATTACAAGATCAGAGCAGTAAGGAAAAGGCCATCTTAATGTCATCAGCATCTCAGGAATTTGTGTAAAACTGAACACCCTCAAAAAATTATCATTTGATCGCACTGCATGAGGTAATTTCCAGCCATTGCTACTTGGATGTTTAGTTTTACAATGGGATATTAGCTAGCCTGAAAACATTGCTTTCAATGATTAAAAAAAAAAAAGATACAAGTATGTGGGCATTTGGTAGCTAAGTAAAATGTGTCTTACTGTGACACTGATAGAATAAATGAAAGAAGGAAGTGAGAATTTTAGATACTGGACACTATTAATTTACTGTCGACACTATCATCAAACTGTTCCAAGTTGATGCACCATGGGTGTCACCTCCTTTTTTCTGCATAAGCACGTTATAGATGGTTGGATTGATAATGCTCGTGATACCAAACCATTGCTTCTCTTTAGTATGTAAAATAGAATATGAAATACAGAATCTACTTCTGCAAACCAGTTTGACTTTGAAACTGTCTTTTGTGATCTTCTTTTCCTGGCTTCCTGTTTTGCAGGACTGCACTAGTCATCTAGACTGACTTGTGGAGTTGTGTACCTGACAGTGTTAAGGAACTAATGTGATATTGATATATGCTGTGGATTCTGGCTCTATAATTGTTCAGGGAGGTATTGCTGTGTACTGTGATTGTCTTTCCATGAAAATTAGGTGCAGAGCAAGGTAAATTATATCTGTGTTTCTGTCCAACAAGAAGTTGTGATTCATGTAGGAAGACAGCCCAGCATTAGGAATGCTAAAGCACTGATGCAACCAGTGGTAGAGTTGCAGATGCGTGTTGTCTTTCTTCACAAGCAGGAGCTGAAAATAGGTTAAACTTTAATGTTGTGTAAGTACAGGTTGCATACATAATGCAAGCAAATCTGAAGTAATTCTGAGGAAGTCAGATCAAGACAAGGTAATTTTCCTCTTTTTCTGTAAGACATACTTTGGTGTCATGGTAATAGCATCTTGTGTAAGTTTGTACTGGAAAAAGAGTTGCGACATTGATCACAATAATAATTTACTCAGAATGAAGTGAGTTTATATGCTTTAAAATCCCGAAGACTGTTACTTTGGAATGGGGGATGAGGAAAGATTTCAGGAAAACTTATACAGTTTGCAAAACTGTTAAAGAATACTGTATTTTATTTGCCACAAGGCAAAGGAGACGATCAGACAGAGCACAGCAGGACACACCATATATGTATTCTGCTTTCTGTCTGCTTGTGACTTGCAGACAGAAAGCAGGGGTCATAACTATTTTGACCTAGAAAAAAGACATGCTGCCTGAGTTTGTAGGCTGATTATTGGAAACATGAGCCTTTAAAATATGTTTACAGGAAACGTATTCTGAGCTGCATTGGGCCTGACAGCTTTCTTTGAGCATAAGTTTGCAGCTCTCATGTGCAGCTATCATGTGGTTCATCCTCAGCTGCTTGTCAGCTGCAGAGGTTCTTGCTCCTCAAATATGCCAACATAGTCAGCAAACAGTCCTTCCCCATCTCAGCTCTCAGTTCAGAGGGCTTTGGGTTCACATTGTACCTTTTGCAAACTGCTCTGTTTTGCTGGGGTTTTTTTTCCTGTTCAGGTATTCTAGGAAGAAGTAGGGTGGGGTGATGGAGTCTTGTTTTGATTTGCTTTTGATGTGCTCTTTTTTTCTTCTTTTGGGCTTTTTTTTTTCTTAAATATGTAAATGTTATACCAACATGTGCCATTTTGCTGACAGACAGGAGGAGGGGAAAAATAAAGACAAGCAATGGGAAACAATCACAGAATATTCTGAGTTGGAACGGACCCACAAGGATCATCGAGTCCAACTCTTAAACAGCGCCACTGCCTCCCTGGCAGGAATCGAACCCCAGGTCTCCCCGAGGGAGATGGGGACACTCACCACTATACTAAAGTAGATTAGATTGGCTCAGTGGGAATATTCTCATGGGAATAGTGCATCTGTTGGACTGTACCTGAATAAAAGCTATCAAAGTTAGCATCTGGGCCAAGTCGCTTTGTTTTTCTCTGTTTAACTAATAGACAAAATCACAACTGGTGTCACGGGATGGAGGTACCTTTGTAGTTGCCACTACATTTAATTGCAACAGAAACAGTTTAGTCCTTCCTTCCTTCCTGGAATGATTTAGCTGCTGTCCAGTGAGTCAGAAAGAGGAAAGAAGGGAGGAGAAAGTGAAGGACCTTCAGTGGGAACATATACTCCCTGTTATTTTTATGCTTGTTTTCATCACACTTTGATGTTTCTCCGCAGAAAATAGTGCTTCACTTTCTGCTGCATTGTGCAATAATGATGTGGCAGATTTGATTGAGAACTGGTGTTCTCTTCAATTTATGTGGTAATCTCTGTTCCAAGTACAATGAATAGTGAAGGGAAAAAGTATCACTATATATAATTTCCTTACAGCAAAGGATCGGAATGGCTTTTAAAATGCAGCAGTGAGCTGTAAGGTTTTTAACTACCATCATCAGTCCATTGCAAAACAACTTCTGTATGGTTTTAGTTAAGCAAAACTATACAAAAGTCTTTAATAGAATAGGTTTCTTCTGTCGTAATTTCTTAATTCAAGAGGCCAGAAGCAGAACATGTCGAGAAGATAGTGCTTTGGTGAGGTATGCAGTAGTGTGTTACCAGACACTGCTATGGTTTTACTTCTGTTACAGGACAAAATGTTAAAACTCTGTCATGCAGGGTGAGAAAGGGGGGCTTGTGTTGGTGCACAGTTAGAATTGTCCATATGCAAGTGCCATTGGAATCTCTGGACATCTACTACCTGGGCATGCACTGCTGGTCTTCAGCTTAGTTGTTATGTCTAAAGCTAGCACTTTGATGGTTCTTAATTGGGTACCAAAGTGCAACAGAATTGGAGTGCAATTAAAAAATGTAGAAATGTAGTTGAAGAAGCAAAGTTTCTTTTGGAATGGGACGCAGGAAAGGAGGGTATCTACAGTAGGACAGAAGTTGCAGAGATATCAGCAGGCAGGTCTGGCCTTCTCTGCAGAAGATGTAACATTTTTTTTTTAAATCTCACTGATGGGCTGCTTTTAAGACATTGCTAATCTCAGTGCAAATGTTTTGCAAAATGGGTGTGACTTCCTGAAGGTAGTGAGCAAGGTACGAATATAACTCAACAGCAGAGAAACTTGATGCAGTTACTAGGTCACATTGTCTCTGCTTTATAGATATGTGAGCCAAGAAGATACGTGGCCATAGAACTACTAATTTTTTTTTGTCATAGTGCTGTAAATAGGATTTTAAAATTCCTTTATAATTTCTGCCATTTAATCAGGACCCGCGTAGCCCGCCTTCTGCGTTGACTGGCAGCTCATTAATATGCAAATTTGCCCCGCACCCTCACATGACCCCTCCGGTCCCCCGGCGCTGTTTTGGCACTGCCCTGCTGTGTATTGGTGTTTGTGTCGGTGCTTCCCGGTGCTTGCAGCCACCCCAGGCCAGGAAAAAACCCTTTTCTGCTCGGCCGGGGACACCGGTGTGGGGAGCTGCCCACGCCGCTGTCTCAGCTGCCCTGCAGGGAGGGCAAAGGCAGGGGGGTTGGGGGGAACTCGGAGCAGAGGGGCAGAGCAGGGCTAGCGCGGCTTGCCACGGGCAGAGCCGTGCACCCATGGTCTGTGTGGCACGGTGTGGGGGTTGATTTGAATATTCATGGCTGTCTGATTGAATATTCATGCGTGTCAGGTCGTGCATGCACAGTTGGGAAAAGGGCCTCCTTCATCGCTGAAAAATCATGCCGCTAAGATGTGAAGCCGCAATATGTGGGGCGCGAAGTGAAAGAGGGCCAACTGTAATAAATACAGTCAAAATTATAAAGGGCAGCAAACTAGAACTCCACTGTGCCTACACTGAATGTACCAAAATAAAAATTATTTAAAATAGTGTATGACTTTTTTCTGAAAACTTGTGTATCACATTTAACCCTGAAAAGAGCTCCATATAATGTCAGATGTCTCTGTCCTCGTTGAGGGATCTCCAAAAGCCAGAGTAAGTAAAACGCAAAAGCTGGGGTAAGTAAAACACTTTGTAACCTCTCACTTTAGTGATTTCACAGTGATGAGTGTCCCTGCCTCTCATGCAGGAGACTGGAGGTTCGATTCCTGACAGAGAGGCAGTGGTGCCGTGTAAGAGTTGGACTCGATGATCCTTGTGGGTCCCTTCCAACTCAGAATATTCTGTGATTCTGTGATCTGATCTCACAGTCATAGAAATGAATCTCAAATTTGTTCTGCCTTCAGCTTGGACAATGAAAGAGAGCAAAACTTGAGCTGCTTTGTGGGCCACTTCTGTGAAGAGGTATAATTTTCTTGAGAAATTTTAGATGCTATGTTGATGAGCTTACAGCTGGATGGAGTTTCTCGAGTTGTTGAATCTAGTTTTAACAGTGGCATAATGCTGTGGGGCTATGGAAAACAAGTTTTTCCGTGACTAAAAACTAGCTTTCTTTGTTGCTCTTATTCCAGTTAGGTTTGTTATTTTGTTACCATCCTATTTATTTATTTTAGTGGGTTTTTTTCCACATGTCTAGAGTTTAGCCCTTGTCATGTATTTCTGAAGAGCAAGTTGTAACTTGTGTCAGCTTCTGCTGTGCTGATCTTAACAATTTTTTGCAGAAACTACCTCTTGCTTGTCCCCATAAGCCTTTCTCTACATGTTATGTACTGAGATGGACCATGTTTAACTTATTTTAGCAAGTGTTCCTGACTTAGTCTCACTACTGCCTTTTGTAATGAGAAGAGCACATTGGCTGGTACACCCTAACATGGTATCTGCCCTTTTTGTGGCTACCTTGTTGGACATAGAGAATTTCTTGTTTTTTCTCAGCTGATAAACTCAGAAATGGTAGAGGAAGTTCTTGTTAGTCTGTAGTGTGCTATTTTGTCTTAGCACTTTTTAACTTCTTCTTTCTTGTACTTCAGTCCTGGTTCTTCTTTAGCATTGATTTTCCTGTTATTTACACATATCACTGTAACTGATGTTATTTATACTCAGCACTGTAAGATGATGAACTACATCTTAATTACTGCATCATAACTCTGAAAACTGCTTTATCTATGAATTTTTCTCTGAATTTAATGTTCTAAGGAATGTTTTGCTTATGACTGATCAGTACATCTTTCTGTGAATTCAAGTTTTAGCATTTCTTGCTTTTACTGTATATATTTATATATTTGCCCCATCTATACATTTTGCTAGAGAAATATATTCTCTATGTGGATGGAATAGAGAATATTCTAGAGAATAAACTCTTGCCACAGTTTTGTGGTACCACAGTCAAAGATTTCTAGCATGCTCTGTTGAAGCAAAATGGCAGATGTTTCAGATTGAAAACTGTACTTGTTCTTGCCCTGGAGAGCATATTAGCTGAAAAGTTTGTACAGTTAAACCCCCTCCATCGCGAGGAAAGGGACAGGCCAATGCCGTTGTGAAACACGAAACTCACAAAGAACTGCAGGTCCTTAATATGCATGCAGGCCATTGCCCCACCACCCGGAACTCCGAAGCACTGCGGACAATTCTTTGCTCCTTCCCGTAGTCTGTCTCGGCACAGGGGAGCAAAGGGAACTGTTTCTGAGTGGCTGCTGTGACCGCAGCCCAAACCCCGTGCCTCTCCCCCCTCAGCCCCCCGGCCCGGCCCCGCCTCGGTGCTCACGCCGACCTCGAGGGACCCACGCATGCTCCCCCTGCCTCTGCGGCGGGGAAGGGGTGTCCCTGAGCTCTGGTCGGCATTCTTGGAGCCTGGAAAAACCTTGACTTTGCAACACTGCAACACCCTGTGCACTTATGGCGGGGGGCAGGCGTTGGTATGGGAGTTTCTTTCCCTTTAACATCCACCAGTCCCGGCAGAGGCAGGGCTGCCGGGGCTTTGACTGGGCTTTGAGTAACAAGGAATGGCATGTCTTGTGGTGGACACAGGAGCGGGTCAGGGCTCTAAATGCCACTGCGAGCTGCAGTAAATCATGCGTGCCGGACCCTGCTGCCGCGGGGCTGCTGCCCTCCCAGCACACAGCTTGCCTCACTTTCGTGGGGCAAGTTTCCCCGTTCAGGGACCGGGGGCAGTAGTTGCATGTAAATCATTGTTTTCTTTCTGTAACACTTCTGGAAGCCTGAAACAACTCTACTGCTGGTTTTTGTTTCATGGTACGTATTAGAAAAGGAAGAAGAATTAAAAACTGATGTATCTGAGGTGGTCATATCTAGGTGCTAGCAGGAAATACATGGTAACTTTTATAGGACTGTATTAGAGGAAGCCTGTCTGTTTCTCGCCTTGATGTTCTAAGACTGAGAAGGTGAGCTAGTTATTCAACTGGCTGCTGTCTTGAACTGTCATGTAGCCCAGCCAATTTCTCATCAGATTCACAGGTTTACAGGTTATTCTGAGTTGGAAGGGACCCACAGGATCATCTAGTCCAACTCCCAAGCAAACGTCCACACAGGGATCAGGCCCACAAGCGTGGAACCATGGGTACCACGCTCCATCCATCCAAGCCTCCCAACATCTAGACCATGTCACTGAGCTCCTCATCGAGTCTTCTCTTAAACACTTCCTAGGATGGCAACTCCACCACCTCCCTGGGCAGACCATTCCACTGAGAGATCACTCTCTGTGTGAAAAAGCTTTTCCTAACTTCCAGCCATACTTAGCTCTCCAGTTTGCTCCTGTATCCTGATCTGCCCCTTTTGTGTTACTTTACTTCTGGGATTGCTTTTGGAGTGACCAAGTTGGTAGAGAGAATTCATCCTGTGGTCTCTTCCTTATGTATGCAGCACTGTGCCAGGTTTGTCTGTGTACCTCTCCACCCATGGGAGCTGAAGAGAGACCGTGGGTGAAATGTTAGGATAGTGTGTGACAGCTGTGTTAGGCAGAACAGAAGCAGCAATGGGATGGGGACCTCCCCTGCGCCTTAGGGGCTCACCACAATACCTGGTGTAGATGTTGGATTCAACTAACTACAGAGGGAGCCTAGGAAGGCTGTGACTTACCCAGGGTGAAGTTAACCTTCATGCTTTACTTCATGCCTTACTTTGCTGCCATGTGGATTGTATATCTGGCTGACAGTGAACTTGTATAAGGATTCTGAACTGATTGATTTGTGGGATGAAATGTCCTAGGAAATGTCTTAATTATACTTCTTGATGGAAAAAAGCTTCATTAAGATGCCTATTACATATTTAGGTGTGGGGAGTGATTTCGGTATGGCTGAGGACATAATGTTCTTTGTCACAGTGGAAGAGATGTACGTGTGGGCATCAAGAAATGAAACTCCATTGGAATTCCGTCTGGACCTTCAGGAAGTAAAAATGGCTTAGGGATCTGGGTTCAGCTGTTAACATTTCTGTTTCATGGAGTGTCCTCGTGGGGAAGGAGTGGCAGTGTCATATGGTGACCCCAAACACTGACTGCAGCAGGAATGAGCAAACAGGACAAGGCAGCCAAACTGAGGAGCTGTGCTAGGAGAGCTTGACTGTGGTGACATGAAGTAGCTACTTCATGGATCTTATACAATAACTGCATTGATTATTTTACAGACTTAATAGAAGAGTCATTTTAGTTAAATGCACTGTATTTTCATTAACATAGTAGAAGGGACATACACCTCACAGTCCATACTGGTGCAATTTTACTGTAACAGTACTTGACTCTGAAATTTCACTTTTAACTTTATTCTTATGTTCTTTTTCCTCAAAACAGATCCACAGTTCAAATTCTATTACAAATGATGAACCTATGTTATAAAATGTTACATTTTTACAAGTTTTTAGTGTTGGGGTTATTTTTCAGTTATTCCTACATTCCTTACTTTCCCCCTCTGGCAAAATTCCCTATACTACCAGCTGGTTTATTTGGATCCATTCAGTCAAAAACAATTTGTCCTTTTTGTGTCTTTCAGGCTTCATTAAAACAAGAACTGGATACACATGTGGATTTTCATCTGGGAAAGGTAGAGTAAGGTAATATAATTTTAGTGATTGCTACTGTTATGTGTGATGATCTGTTGACGCTGAATGCAAGGGTTCAAAGATTCGTCATAAATTAGAAGGAATTTCTAAATCTAAAGGATTCTAAAGGAATCTCAACCTCAAAAGTAATGACATGCTGGCAAGATCCTGTGTTTTGGTATCAATGGCATGCTTTTGCCCTATGTTTTGTACTCTGGGTAATTCATTATAATGGCCAGAGATTTTCTGTTCTTATTTGGTGCATTGTCCACAGAACCTCAGATAGATTAATAGCTTGTGACAGTATGATATATTTGTGTTTGAACAAGTGATGTGTTTCTGGAAGTCTGAGTGGTTTAAAGTACAGCCTATGCTGAAATGTCAGTATTTGTCACGTCTTTCTACCATTGGAACAAACTGGTGGTTCTTTAATTTTCCTCCTTGAATATCTTGGGGCAGCAGAGGTGGGAGAGGGCAGCCCTGCCCTCATTGTCATTGAATATTTATTTCTGCATAGTGAAAGAGCTACTTAGTCCTGTGGTGTGGCAGGATGCAGAGGCTGATGGTTGCATTTCTAGGCCCTGACAGGGAGATCTGGTGTCCTGGTTTGGTTGTGGTGGGATGCTCCTGGTCTATGTGACACTCACAGTAATGTGCAGAAATTGGGGTTATCCTCATCTTTGATGTAGTGCCCTTAGTGCCCTTTTACAGAGTTCACCAAAGAATGAATGGTGGAGTAGAGTCAGTGGTGAACAGCAGTGACTTTTCGAAGATGTTGTCCCCCAGCTCACAGTAAGGGAGATGAAATTTATTTGTAAGATCAAGCACACAGTCAGCAAATGCACTTTCTCCTGCAGCATTGCTTTTCTTGTATCAGATGTGTGTCTTAGTGCAGATTGAAAGTCAACTACTGAGAAGTCTAGTGAGTTGTGCTGCTGTGATTGTGCCTACATCTGAAATTAAAGCAAATATTCAATACCAGGGACTCCGTTATTTAATGGGGAGAGAATGCAATAGTGTGCACAACTCCAGGGATGCTCTAGGGGCTTATGTGCAATTTTTTCCTTTCACCTTGTTGAGCTGTTCAGTGAAGAACAGGTTGGGAATCAGGCATGCACTTAAGATCTTTCTCCATCCCAAGAAGGCAGGGATGAAGTTGCCAGCAGCAAATTAGCATTGCCAGACCCTGTAGCTAGCTTTATTGTGAGTTAAAAGGAATTGCAGGAATACTAGTCATTCATATCATCTTTCTTTCTTCTATTAATCATTGTCTGCATTGGAAAAGATACGCCTGAGGCAGTCCTACATCTCCATCCAATTCAGTGCTGCTTCTTGCTGAAAAAATTAAGAAAGAATTGTCATCCTGCCCCAAGGCAGCTATGACTTCTCCCCTGTGGGGTCTGTCTCTGCACTTTCAAAGAAATCCATAACAACAGAGGAAAAAATCAGCACTTGGGGCTCCCCTACAGGGACAGCATACCGTCCTAATTAAGTGTTTCTCAAATATGGCCCTGACTGTGCAACCCACTCCATGTTTTATCAGATCCCACTGGATCTTGTTTGAAGCTCGGTGTTAGTGTAGGTCTGGAGGGAAAATAGGAGAGAAATAAAAGAAAATGCCACCCACTTCTGTTTGCCTCCTTGCTTGATATTTTGATGCATATTTTCTTTTCACTGATTTAGATTTAGTGCCTTCTTCGTTTAGAGTCAAACTCAGTCTTTCATATGTAAAGCTCCACATAACTTTTTTTGTTGAGGCTCCTTTATGTGTATGTAAAACAGGTTATGGCACCCTTCTTAAGTAATAGTCAAGGCTTTCTCTTTGGTCAGTTCTCTGGGTGATATTGGGGGTCCCTGCCGGCTTGGACTGGCCTGTGAGCCTGTGAGGGAACTAGGTTTATGTCCACAGCTCTGGGGTGTAGGTTCGGTCCCTGTATGGGCATTGGCTGGGGAGTTGGACTAGATGATCCTTGTGGGTCCCTTCCAACTCATAATATTCTGTGATTCTGTGACATCTCCAGAAAATGTGCCATGCCAAAGTACGTTCTGATATAGGTGATGAATGGACAAACTGGACAGGTGCCTGTTAATTGTTAACGGAGGGGGGATTTTTAATGAAAGCATAGCAAGCCGCTTTATAATTGCCATTGTTAACTTTTATTGCAAGTTTGCTGTCTGCTTTTACAGTTTGTTTGGGGTTTTTTTGACAAAAACCAGCATTTGTTCCTTCCTCTCTTGCTTTTCCCTTCTTGCCAGTTTGTATAAATACTGAGTAGGCTGTGTTAAATGTGCAGTGATCCTGTTTTTTAGCCCATCATGTTTGTCATCCTCTTGTTAGTGCTAGACCGATTCATGCACCGTGTTGGATTGATACGTGCAATTGCAGTAACTCCACGTGCAGTTACTGCATTATGTGTGGCCCTGGCCTTTCTATAACATTCTGTATTCCATTAGGGAGTTTTTGGAGTACTAATCCTGGTCTACAGAGTTAACCATGACTTTAGCAGTGAAGATGGAGATGAAGGACTGAGTGTGAATAATACATTAAATGAAGGCATAATGAGATTGTCCCTCTCCAGGCATTCAGGCTCTATTCAGAGAGAGAAGGGTAAGAGGACATGATGATACACAGCTGGTGAGAATAGCTGTAGAGGGCACAGAGTCAGGGAGAGGGCGGAGGCAGAATTTCAAATGTGTCTGGAGACTAAAATGATCTGTGGGCTATTGGGAGTTTCACTATGACATTTGTATCTTATTTCCCCCAAATATTTAACCTACATTATGTTCTGTGCAAGTACAAAAACAAATTAAGGGTTTTCTGGAATGAAATACTACTTTTACATCAAGCTCTTTAAAATGTTTGGAACTTTATTCTGTCCAAGCTTCAATTCAATAATTCAATAATTCAAAAAGTCCAATTCAATAATTTAGTAATTTTATTCCCGTGTTTGCATTTTAATGATAAAGCTGTTACAGTGTCTAAATTACAAAATGTCCAGCACCTAATTGTTAATAATCTTAGCATTATCCTTGGGAGATACATAGATGAACTACCACAGAATCATAATAAGGATTTCAGTAATAATTGTTTCACTAAAACATCCTGAGAAGATTAACACTTAATCTGAACCATCTGAACTAACCCTCAAAACCTACCATGCTACTTCATTTTTTGAAACTTTCCCACTTCCATTGGTGTTTTTCATATAGCTAGGAAGATAAGATATAAAGTGACCATGTACGTCCTCGAGTACAGACTTCCGCACATCAAAAGGTCTGGACTGTGCAGTACAAACACTAACAAACTCTCCATATGGTCTCCAAGGCTTGAAGCACTGTAATAAAAGACAAAAATCTGCAGTGTAGTATGCCGCAGTCTGAGGCATCGCTAGCATGCTAGTCTCTGCAGAGTAAATAACAGAAAAGGCTCCTGGTTATTTTTAGCTTTAGTGCATGATTTTTCATAACTTTGTGGAGGGCAAGGCAATTTTCAAATACATATCTTAAATTTGAAGTCAGACATCTCAGGGAAAGTCCTTCGTAGACACTGAGCACCCACAGCCCTTGGTGAAGTCAGGTCAGGAGCAGTTGTCAGTGATCTCAGGTCTCCCAAAAAGTCTGGTCGGTCTTAAAGTCTACAGCAGGAGTAATTTTAACTTTTTTGCTTGCTTCTGTAGAACTGAAGCTTGTAGTTACGCCTATGATCATGAGTTGCTTTGCTGAACCAGAATTTATAGAATCATAGAATATCCTGAATAGGAAGGGACTACAAGATCACTGAGTTGATCTCCTGACCTTGCACAGGACAACTCTCTGGACACACAGGGTGATTCTTTGTGTTGTCCAGATGGTTCTTGAACTCTTGTCAGGCTTGGTGCTGTGATCACTTCCCTGGAGAGCCTGTTCCATTGCCCAACCACCCTCTGGGTGGAGAACCTTTTCCTAATATCCTGTCTAAACCTTCAAGCCATTCTCTCATGTCCTTTGGTGTTCTACTTATAATTTTACATGGCTTTTTGTATTCTGAGAAGAAGCATCCAGTTTTTGCATCTCTCATATTTTAAAATTAATTGGACTTTCTAATGTCAGAATGACTTTCTAAGTTGCTCCTTTGGAGTTCCTATATGGGGAATTTCTTAAAGGTACCTTTTTTATGTGTAATTAAAATATAGATCCACTACTAATATTTTTTAGAGGAAAAATTTAGTACTGTTGAATGTTATAGAAAATGTGATGTAGGCAACTTCAGGCTTGTTAATTTGACCATAATAACCTTAGAAAAAAATTTGAAGGAATGAGTATTTAAAGACAGAGGAGTTGAGTGGAGGGAGGATGAAACACAATCTATTTTGCTAAAATAGGTCATGTCAGACTGACCTAGTATCTTTTTTTAATAAGAGAGTAGGTTTTCTAGAACAAGAAATGTGTTAGATCTTGTCTCTCTGGATTCCACTGAGCCATTTAGCGTAGTGCTGCATCAAAATTACTGTTCAAGGTGGAGGAAGATTAGGTTGGTGTAAGAACTGTAAATGCACATGAAAAATTGGCACAGAAGAGACGTGAGGAGGTAGATATATGTGATGCATTATTCTTTGGGGGTTTACTTGTTAAGTTTTCTTGAGGCATTTTTGTTTTCTTTGTTTGGGTTTTTTTTCTGCAGCTGATACTGTTGCCATGCTGTATTCTAAGCAGGCTGTTGAAACTTGCTGATGGGAGGAGGACATTAATTTCCAATATGCAGTTTTAGATGTGATGAATGTACAATTAATCATACAAAAAGGTAATACTAAAAGGATGGAATTCAAGTGTCAGGCCACACATTGACATGAATTCACTTACTGAGTTTAACCTTGGTGTCAAAATTAGCAGTTTAAGCTCTTATATAATCAGTGGGAAAGAGGCAGAATTTAAATTAGGTGCCCAGGTCCTGCTTTCTGTTAACAGAACCTGGACATGTGACTGGCATCAGAAATTGACTGATGCTTCCTTGTCTTAGGAAGTAATGCAACAACGTTTCCTAGGAAGAGGGAGTTCAGCTTTGAAGACTTTGAAGGGGAAGGGTCTTTGTGAGGGTAAGTGGGTTTAAGTTTGTCTGTAGCCTGTAATTTGATGCCACCATGAAAATGATGGATACAGGCAAGTGTTAAGAGAGATATTTCCAGCTGAGGGAGGGCATCTTAGCTTGGTGTTCCTTGCTTGGGACCTGATCTGGAATAAGTGTGCAACACTTCTAGCAATGTCCAAGAAATTCTACCTCAGTATGTAACAATGGCAGAGAAAACTGAAAGAGGGTAGATTTAGATCAGATATGAGGAAGAAATTTTTTACTGTGAGAGTAGTGAGGCACTGGAACAGATTGCCCAGTGATGTTGTGGGTCCCCCATCCCTGAAAGTGTTTGAGATCAGATTGGATGGGGCTGTGAGCAACCTGGTCTAATGAAAGGTATTTCAACAGATTACTTGGTGCAGCCCTCATTTCTTGAATGCTTTGAGTTTTAGTCCTGCATGGCAGACTGTCATAATCACAGAATATTCTGAGTTGGAAGGGACGCACAAGGATCATCGAGTCCAACACTTAAACAGCACCGCTGCCTCCCTGGTGGGAATCGAACCCCCAGTCTCCGGGGACACTCACCACTGTACTAAAGTGGTGTCCATGCCTGAGGCAGGGAGGCTGAAACTAGGTGGTCTTTAAGGTCCCTTCTGACCCCAACCATTCTGTGATTCGGTGAAAAGCTGCAGGGATAATTAAAGGACTGATGTTACAAGAGTAGTCTCAGACAGCCTTGTTGGATATGTCAGGAAGACTAGCAAAATGGGAAATGTAGTTGCTGCAGCTGTGCTGCTGGAGTCATGAGGAGCTTTGAAATTTATCTGAAATCACATGATAGCTATCAAGAAGGATGTCTGTAGCCCATCAGAGACTAATGAAGGTTTACTTGGAACAGTATGGTGTTGTAGGAATATAATGACCCTGAAACAGAAGTGTCCAGTTGTATGATTTAGAAGTGATGTGAACTACATATATGGCACTTCTTAGTGACTGGAGTTTGTGTGTGCATCTAGGATGTGGATAAAACATTTAGCCAACGTAGAAATGCATAGTGATAATTGCATAATACATGACAGTAGTCAGTAGGAAAATGCTTGATATACAGTTAAGGATGAACTTAAAGATTTATGAAGGGCAATGATTGCTTGGATTCTTTGGACTTGGGTTGTGTGGCAGCTTGTGCTTTTTCATCACTGAGTGATCAAGAAGAGTGTGATCCTTGCTTTCTGCTGTGTTAGCCTGGTGTTTCCCTGCACTGCGCAGGGAAAGCTGTGTGATAAATCAGGCTTTGAGTGAATATGTAGGGCTGGACAAAGGCATGTTAAGTTCAGCCTGTGACAAAGATACATTTAGAAGCTGACTGCTGGACAGCAAACTCATGACCACTGAGAGAAAAGCTTACTCTGACGTGAAAATGTTGTTGTAGATCCCTGATCTGCCTGTAGTGACAGGTGATGGGCGTAGCACTTACAGTCTGTGACAGCCTTTGCCCCAGATACCTCCTTAGTTTGACAAACACTGAATCTTATAATTCTGTGTTAGTGAAGATCTGCCCATTGCCTGGATGCTGATTTGTCCCAACACCAGGTTTGAAAAGGAGCTGAATCTTTTGAGTAGGGGTGAGTAATGTGCTTTCTGCTTTGTCGCAAATCCTGAGTTGCTCTGAGTGGCTTTATCAACTAGTAAGATATTGATCAGGTTGATCTTTACCAGAAATCTTCATAAAATAGCAGGAGGAAAATGCCACAGCAAGAAACCTTTTTAATGTACTTCTGGCAGCACTATGTTTAGTTCTCTAGTTTCAGTGCTCAGCCTGTGTTTTGGAGGTTTTTAAGTGCCCAGAAGAATACCATGACATAGTATGACTTCTCTTTTTTTTTCTTTTCTCCTGTTCTTCTTCCTGACTAGTTATTGTATAATGGTCCTAAGTTCTTATTGTTCTGTGGTAAAAACAATTATATGATGATCTCACAGTCCTTACTTGGAAAGTTGCCACAGTAAAGAAAAAAACACTGTTTATGGACTAAATCATCAATAGTTTCAAAGGGGGTTGTTCTGTTGGAAAGAAAATGCTTTGAATGACAGTCCCCAAGAAGGGATGACAAGGAGGGAGGACTGAGAAGAAAAGCGTGAAAATGTGTGAGGGCTTTTTCAGGTTTATTTTTTATTAGAGTCATGGTCAACTCGCTTGGAATTAGAATCTTGCCCAGTGTAGGTATGGCACTTTTTTTTTCAGAATTCTGGGTTTTATTTAGCTCCAACTCATGGTTTTATGGCCAGTAAACTGGGATTGCAATTTGGAAATCCATCTAAGCCTCTTCTGGAGAGACATAACTTGAAGCATCTCAGTTCTGCATAGCTGTCATTCATCAGGATGACTAGAAAAACTAGAAGAACACTGCTTGAAGACATTTCTGGAGAAGGTAAGGTCTGAGGGACTTCCACCTCTAAATTTCAGGAAGAAGACATCTTATGGTCCTATTGTGGAAGGAAAAGACCTAGAGAAATTCCCAGCAAACCTCTCCTTCCCACACTCTTTCTGTGTGTGTATGGGGTGGAGATGAACGGGGTAGTGGTGGATGAAATAAGTGCAATCTGCTGTTGTAGATCATTACTAAACTCAAGATACTGGAATGCAAGTTTAATCCTGTTTCATAGTCTCTTCAGATAACTGTTTGAAGATAAAAAAAATTACCTTTTGAAGATTCTTGTTCTTCCCTACTCAATTCCATCTAGTTGCCTATTTGGCTTAACTTCAGTACAGTTCAGTGAAGTGAATCCCTGAGCTGGGGAAGGGTATGAAGCACAAGTCCTGTAAGGAGCAGCTGAGGAGCTGGAGTTGTTTAGTCTGGAGAAAAAGAGGCTCAGGGGAGACCTTATCACTCTGTACAACTACCTGAAAGGAGGTTGTGGCGAGGTGGGGATTGACCTCTTCTCCCAGGCAACCAGCAACAGGTCGAGAGGACATATCAGCAAGCAGTGCCAGAGGAGGTTCAGATTGGATATTTGGAAAAATTTATTAACTGGAAGAGCTGTCAGTTGCTGGAAGAGGCAGCCTAGGGAAATAGCTGATTCACCATCCTTGGAGGTCCTTAAAAGACATGTAGATGGGGCCCTTGAGGACATGATTTAGTCGTGGATTTGGCAGTGCTGAGTTGACAATTGGACTTGATCATCTTATTCATTTTTTCCAAACTATTCCAATGATTCTGTGATTTTCACGGCTTCATTAGGAATTTTCATTCCAGGAGCTTGTAGATCTCCACCTTGAGGTGTTTTTCTTGCTATTCAGCTGACACTCTTATGTTTGTTAATTCCATCCCATGAGGTGACCCAGACTCCACTTAATAAACGTGACACAGATCTTTAGTCTTCAGTGAAGACTATTAGCACTAGATGAACAAGAACAGACTTTAGAAGCTAAACCCTTAAGGCACCAGCTATGATTTTTATGAGTGATGGGAGGGAAACAGCCAACATGAGCTCCCTTTGATTTTTCCTTTTTAGAGGTGTTCTTTTGAGGTGCAGAGTAACAATTTTTATTCTTCAGTCTAAAGAGAGGGAAAGCTTTTTCTGTAGCTAAACTGCCCTAGAAAGTAAAGGAAAACACTTCGGAAATATTTTTCAACAACTGTATTTCTTACTTAACTGGGACTCTCCGTGTATTCTGTTTTTTTATAACGCATGAGTCAGGTTAATACAGGAACTCTGCTTCTTCTATGAGCAAGATTAGAAACCTTTAGGAAAGGAAAAAAATTAACACCTTCCTCGCAGAACTAAAGTAACAGCTTTTGGAAGGAAAACTGGTAAAAACCAACTTGAAAGCATGTCAAATTAGTGATGGAAACATCATGGTAATAATCTGAAATAGAGGAAAGACGGTAAAGAATCAGACTCCATCCATTCTGATTGGCTCAATACCATATTCTGCAGTAGAAGTTACTGTTTGTAGTTCATAGGCAGTAGAAATAAGAACTACGTAAAAAGAGAAATTAGAGTGAGAGGATTTTAAATATTTTTAAAAATAAGATAGATGAAAATATATTATGGTCAATTGCAGCACTCTTAAACAGATGAGCTTTTTGCTAGTTCAAGGTTGAGTTCTTTAACAGCATAGTTAAATGGCTATTGAAGATAAATTCTGAAGAAGTATTTTGTAAACATTTCAGATGCGTGGGACTCACCAGGAGTTTGAAAAGTAGCATTTAGTTTCTGAATTACAAACTTCAATATTTTCTGGTTTATTTCCCTAATATTTCTCTATGAATCAGCTTTGGAAACCATATACTGTAACAAGAAAAGCCTTTTCTATTTTGGATTCAAAGTATGACAAACCAGCATTGTTGTGTGGTGCCTGTTGGTGCATTTTACCCTCAAACAATGGTTTATATGTGTTAACCCATTTGCTTTGGTGGGTTAAGTAATGCATAGTTGTAAAGTCAACCATGCCACACAGAGTCTTTTATTTCTTAGAGAAGGAAAGTTGGGAGAGCAATGGTTTCCAGTAGTCTTTGACTTGGAAGGAGGGGGAAATGGAAAGAAAAAGCTCTTGAGGGCTGATTTTACAAGGTGGCATTGCCCTGGGAACAAGTCAGTAGAGGAATAGTAGTTACAGATACCTGTGGGCAAACAAATGCCCAAAGCACCGAGACTGAGGGATCTCAATTGATTATATTTTACCACATGCATTTGTTGATATTTATTCAGCTTTATGGAGAACTGCATGTGGTTGAGATCCAGATGGTCAGTAATTGAGAGCTTGGATATCTTGCTTTGCAATGAAGGGCAGAGTCAAGTGCAGAGGAAAAATTTCTCATGATTTTTCTTCAAATCTTAAGGGAGCTTGTAACTGTCTCAGCACAGCTCCAGTCACCTAGTGCTGCACTTTTGAGTTTTGTTTAAAAACTATCATTTTTTCCTCTTCCCCGGGAGCACCAGTAAGTACCAATAAATACTTGGCATTCATTACAAAACATCTTTCATGAAACTAGACAAAATCAGTACGCTAAATAGGAGGCTTACAGAAAGAAAGATCCCTTCTGTCTCCAGCTACATCCATCACTACAGAGATGGCTCTGGCATATTTTAACTTAATGTTTTAGTTTTGAAATTGTATAGCACAAAAGGAGTTAGATACCTTTTGTCCTGAGATCAGTTTCCATGTTAGTCATCAAAAAGGAAAATCTGAACATGCGAACTGAAAGGATTTGGGTTGTAAAAGTGCCTGGAAAACAGACACAGCAATTACCACATAGTCACTGCGTTCTCAGAACTGAGCCTAAATCCGTAATATATTTTGCACTGTTGAATGCTGCAGTCTGAGTTGTAGTCTTGGCAGGTTAAAGAGTCCTTTTATACCCTGACAGAACACATTAGGAAAATCTATTTGTGTAAGTGTTTGCAAATTCTATTCTCACTTGTGCAGGACCAGCCTGCGGGGTGTCGCTGGGGACAAAAATAGAATGTATTTTAACATTAGTTATTTGGATGATGTTGTCCGCTCCCAGGCAAGGTAATTTTATCTGCAGTTGTAAAAGGCAGATAGAGCTGCAGTTTAGTGCAATTGGCTTTGATGCCAGTTTAACTGGAAGCAAAACTGTTGACTTGAATAGTGGTCATATTTTGAAAATTGAAATGTTAATAAATAATTAACTATTGCATCTTGTACCTGACTGTACAGTTAAACTTGTATACCTTCTCATCTGCTTTGGATCTCTTAAACCACTTGTCCATTTGTAAGCTTAGAGTTTCCAGTACCAATCATTCAAGTTGGATAAACTGCATGTGGGATGCAGGTGATATAAAAAACTTGTAGAGTGTAAGAGAAATATAGAGAACAGTATTTTTGTGGCTTGCACAGTCTTTATTGTGAACAGAGGCTGCACACCTAAGGTTCTCTATGCTCTGGTAATTTCATAGCTGAGATAAAGATGTGATTTGGTAGCTCATTGCATGTGAAGTTCTCATGAAAAATCTGAGTGTTTTAGCACAGAACCATCTCTGCTAAGATCCTTAGCCACAGAGATGTTCAGAATGGAAGAATTACCAAAGTGCTTGTTGAAAGAATACTGATACCACTTTTTCTGCATTGTCCTTCAGTAGCTGAGATTTTCAAAGGGATTTGACGCTGCTGTTGCTTCAGAATTAAAAGATCTGCTGGGCTTGGGTCTGGTGTTACTCTCCTGCATCTTAATCAGTGGTCCCTGGTTTTCTTCCCTGTAGGTAGTGCCAGACTGATTTTTTTCTAACTCACTTTTATTTGGTTTAGCAAATGGTTTGTTTTGGGGTTTTGTAACTGTGTACTTCATGAAGAACTATTTGCCCTGTAGGGTTTCAGTTACAGTTTGTTTTTATTTTCGTTGTTAAAAAATATTACTTTTTTTTCCTTAATTGCATTAAAAAGTTTATTAATAGACTTTCCCTTTTCAGAACTGGAAAATACTCAGAAAGGCATTTGCTCACACATGAATTTGCTTCTAAATTGAGACCAAACACGGAAAAATTTAGAAAGTTAGGTGAATACTTCGTGTAGTTCTGAGCAGATGGAAACAGCTGTTTAGTTCTTAGAATGTTTAAGTTGATGGTTTTAAATTGTCCATGAACTATGCAAATAAAGTTGCTGGAAAGTGATTGTGGAAAGCAACCTACGATCAGTAACTTTAAATTAGCTTATACCTAAGGGTTCTTCTGATGGACAATTTTCAGGGGGTTTTCAGATTAGAAAACTATTGATAACAAAGTTTCATAATGTCCCTTTTAATTTTGTCACAGTTCTAGTTATTTCACTTCTAACAGTTAAAAACTTTGGTTTTATGACATTTGCTGTTTTAAAAAAAACTATTTTACAAGGATGTATGTATTACAGTGATGTCTGTGATTCACAGTGGTATCACTTTGGGCAATATCAATACTCAAAACCAATAATGTTATGATTTCAGTGGAAGCAAATAGCTTGTGCTTGGAACATGGACATTATCTCAGGGATCACAAACTCTCCTGACAACGTTAAGGGTACCTCTCATTCTTGCATCTTTAGTCTACAATACTTTAAGAATGAGCTCATGAAGGCACAGGAGCAGGCAGTCCCAATGTGCCGAAAAGTGAGTCGGAGGGGCAGATGGCCAGTCTGGATGAGCAAAGAGCTCCTGAAGGAGCTGGGGGAGAAAAAGAGG
>WEKX01020873.1:0-47585 GCA_013390025.1 Pitta sordida | reverse complement strand
CTGGGCCCCTTCCGGCTCGGAGTGGCCTGCTAGACTGTGAGGGATCTAGGTTGGTGTTATGCTCTGGGATGTGCTCTCGGTCTCTGTACGGGTGTTAGATGGTGAGTTGGACTAGATGATCCTTGTGGGTCCCTTCCAACTCATAATATTCTGTGATTCTGTGATTCTGTGAAAACTCTGTAAATGAAGCTGTAGAGATAAGATCTTGAGAACCTGAAAAGGATGAAAACCGTAAAATTAGTGCTTCAAACTGTTGAAAAAGTTATCTTGTAAAACACAGGGCAGTAGCATGTGCTGATACACGTAAAGAGTGAAGAATGGCATCAAATTTCACATCTGAGGCATTACACTTGAAATCGGTTTTATGTGTGAAATGAAACACACTGTATCTCAAGACAAGTAGTAGTTGTTGCTCTAACTGAAGTCCTTACAGCCTAAGCCAGGAATCATTACTTGGCCCAATCTCATAAATACTGGTAAAGAAATAATGATTTTGTGTACGGGAAAGTCTCAATAAATAACAATGCAGTAAAAGTTGTTGAACATGCAAAGTTTCTACCTCTTTATCATGCTATAATGCTCACACTTTTCCTCCTCCTCTGGATCATGAAGTAGTTCCATTCTGGTGGTGGGAATGTGGAGGTGTTTCAGCAGTTGTCAGCATCCAAAGAGCTTCAAATACTGAAGGATCTGAATATCTGAGGAATGTGATGTTCATGTTGATAGTTTCTTCTTCACTCTAGGATCCGCTTGGGTTGTTTTATGTTCACTAACAAGCTTTTAAACTTGGCTCTTTCTTCATTGGGCTATAGCTCCATGTTACATTCAAATTTACTATATATGATACCTTACATACATACTTGATCACTCTCAAACTAGTTTTGTCTACCCTCAAGTCTGAACTTTAAGTGACTATGTGTGAGCTATTGCTACAGTTTCTCCAACTGCCAACTGTGTACCCTATTTCTTTTTCATCCCCTGCTGCTACTCCATCCTATGTCTCCATGTCTGAAGGCCTCTGCTATGATACCAGGCCTGTATTTTTCTACACCAGATCATTGTGTTAAGAGTTGTAAAATGATGATGGTACCCTACAATGATAAAAGTAAAAACAAATTAGGCACAGATGTCTGTGCAGTTGGAGAAATTGTAGTCACAGCTAAACCAATTTTAATTGCAGGCTAAAACAACATTGCAAATAGATCAAAAAAAGTTCAAACAAAGTAAGCCTAAAAAGCCTAGGTGCTCAGGGTCAGAAGCCTCTGTCTCGTGGCCAGTCACCGGTGATGACAGTGTGGTGTTACAGGGTGACACTGTGGTATGACAGGGTAACAGTGCTGCAAGGGCCAGCTATGGACTCTGGTAACACGTTGTTTGTCAAGGTAGCTCCAGACCTTAAATACGGAGGCCTGGGTGTGATGCCCAGCTCAGAAAGTTCTCAAGATGCTTGCCAGCTGAATCTGGGAGCGCAAACAAGGAGATGCCTCATGGACCACCAGTACTGCTTATTATACTCCTTTTCTCAGTCTCTAGAACTGCCTAACTCTCAAGAGAGAGAACTCCAGGCTTGACTAAACTTTTTCTCTGACCCAGTCTTTGTGTTCAGCTTTGGGTCCCACCCTTTTGCCAGAAGTTACTGCCTCTCTAGCAGAGACAGCAGGTGTAGGAAACTGAGATGCAGTTCAGTATCTTACTTTTTAACCTGTTGCTAAAAGTGGCTTTGATGAGATGGTGGACTGCATACCTGTGTGGCTGAAATGCAGCTACCTGTTCTCCTGGGGGTCAGAAGAGCAAGGCAGGTAGCTGTGGGCAGAAACATCATCTCTGCTGCCTTTCTGTGGAGGTTTGACTACTGAGGTAGGCAGCATCTTTATGAATTTCGAATAAGGTGTGGTGGGAGGCACAAGCTAGTATATATCACTGTTGCATGCAAAAATTGGGAGTCAAATCCATCAGTCATGAGAGTGAGTTAGTCATGAACTTTAAGAAAGGAAATTAATTTGGGATTCATCCTTTGCATTTTCAGGCTTCTCTGTATCCATGCAAAATTTACTTCTAAAAAAAGTGTGATTTGGATAAACTTTGCCTGTAATAAACACCAGTTTTATAAGGCATGTTAGTGCTTGGAGAATTGACAAAACTCTGACATTTAAGTTCATATTTTGAGCACTGAGTGCTACAAGGAACTCAGCACTAAATATACCTCCTTTGTCTTTGCATAGCGTTTAGTGTATACCTTTTTTTGTGATCATTGCTATCAAACCTGCTGCATTTGTTAATTTTTTTTAAAAACTTTTGAAGCCCACTTAACATCAGTTCTAAAGATTGATCAGTAATAGCTGATGAAAACAAACCAGTATATTGTGGTTAGAATTATTTGAAAATTGTTTATAAAAGCCCTTTACTCCAGAAATCCATCACCATACTCTAGGGGATTCTTAATTTTATTTCAATTCTTGGAATTTTGGACTCAAATGTTTATTACTTCTGATCTGCTAGTAGATTAGAGTGAAAGAAGAAGTTGTTGTAGCAGAATAAACTGTTGGGTACCACATACTGCAGCTGCACAAGTAGATTCTACCTTCTCTGTCTGAACAGACCACTTTAACCTGTAATGTGTTGGAGTGAGGAGACATGAGCCTTTAAAATAAGTACCCACAGTGGGTTTTTGTGTCCAGGGGTGCTCATGTGTTTGCTCATTTTACACATGAAACCAGTCAAAGTGGTAGAAATATACCTTTAGTTACTCTTAACCAAACTTTATTTTAGCTTTGTCTTTTCTGTCTCAGAGCTAACATCATAATGTCCACTACAAGACATTTGTTTTCTATAATAGCTCCTTTGTTCAATCACATCTCATCAAAGTGTTTTGGTAATGCTGACAGTCCAAACTTGGAAACCTCAGGGGAATTGTCACAAGTAAAGGACAATTCTTGAAATATTGTATTCTAATTAAAAGCTGATGATTTTACATCAGATGTAATGATCACAATGATTTGTAATGTAAATTCATAGAAATGTCAGTGACATTTGATCTAATTTCCTCTTATGACACTTCAAAGACACGCAAGCCACTTATGGTCTGTTTTCTCTGTAGAATGTGTTCTTTATTCCAGTTTTGTGCTACTCATTTAGGGTTTTTTAATTCAGCAATTAAATATGTCCAATTTCAGTATAGTCCAAGTATTTTTCCAGTATTTTTAATATGATCAGTGGCTCTCAATACATGTAATGGTTCCTACATCGTTGGGTTTCAGTAGCTTTGCTACAAGTTAATCACAGAATTACAGGATGGATCAGGTTGAGAAGGACCACAGTGGGTCATCTGGTCCAACCTTGAGAAGGTATGTCCTAAAGCACAAGGCACACAATTTCATCTGGATGTTTCTTGAATAGCTCCAGTGAGGAAGACTCCATACCCCTCTGGACAATCTTTTCCAGTGTTCACTCACCTCAAGGTAAAATTCTTCATATTCAGGTGGAACTTTCCATGCCTCAGTTTCTGCCCATTGCCTCTTTTCTGATTGCTTGGCGCCACTGAGAAAGAGTTTGGTTCCATCCTTTTGACGCCCTGCCTTCAGATACCTACAGATGTTGATGAGGTCTCTTCTCAAGGCTGAACAGGCACAGCTCCATCAGCCTTTCCTTGTATGAGAGATGCTTCAGTCCCCTAATCATCTTTGTAGCACTCCTGGGTCTGCTCCAGGAGCTCCATGTCTTTCTTGTCCTGAGGAGTCCGGAACTGGACACAGCACTCCAGATGTGGCCTCACTAGGGCCAAGTAGCGGGGCAGGATCACCTCACTCAACTTGCTGGCAATGCACACCATGATCACAAAATCACAGAATCACAGAATATTCTGAGTTGGAAGTGACCCACAAGGATCATCGAGTCCAACTCTTAACACTGTNGAGGTCTCTTCTCAAGGATGAACAGGCACAGCTCCGTCAGCCTTTCCTCATATGAGAGATGCTTCAGTCCCCTAATCATCTTTGTAGCACTCCTGGGTCTGCTCCAGGAGCTCCATGTCTTTCTTGTCCTGAGGAGTCCGGAACTGGACACAGCACTCCAGATGTGGCCTCACTAGGGCCAAGTAGAGGGGCAGGATCACCTCACTCAACCTGCTGGCAACGCACACGATGATACCATTGTCCTTCTTGACCACAAGGCCTCACTGTTGGCTCAANCCACAAACACTGCCCCCCACAACACTGCTGAAAGAGGTAGCTTTGGACCAGCTGCCCACCACAGCACAGGGCCAGGCTGCCTGTCCTGTCCTGTCCTTTCCTTCCCCTCACTTCCCCAATTTCCTTCCCCAGTGATACCATTGGCCTTTTTGACCACAAGGCCTCACTGCTGGCTCAGATACAGCTTGTTATCCACCAGGATCCCCAGGTCTTTCTCCACACAGCTGCTTCCAGCAGGTCAGTCCCACCCTGTACTGGTGCCCAGAGTTGTTCCTCCCCAGGTGCAGGACACTGCACTTCCCTTTGCTGAATTTCAAACTATTCTTGTCTGTCCATTTCTCCAACCTGCCAGGGTCCTTCTGAAGGGCTGCACAGCCCTCCGGGGTATCAGCCACTCCTCCCAGCTTTCTGTGTCCAGCAAATTGAGGCATCTGCCTCATCCTGCAAGTAACTGATGAGTGAGTTAAACAATACTGAGCCCAGTATTGAACCTTGAGGGACACTACTAGTGACAGACCTCCTGTAACTTGTCATGGAAAATATTTTGAGAAATTGGTCAGACACTGAAGCAGGGTGATCTTACTGTTAACCCACAGTGTAGGACTGGCATTAAAAAAAGATTCATTTTACTAGGACAGCTGTCCCACCGAGGCGTTGAAACAGGAACACTGGTGGGAGGCGTAGACTGTTGTTTGCCTGTTGTTTGGAGTTACGTGCTTATGCTTCCAAACTGCCAACATCCCACAACTTGTTTACATGACTCTAGAAACCAATGTAGGAAAGAGCTGTGGAGTCAGGATCTTGACCTGCAGCAACCTTGTCTCCCATTGATTTAGAAAAGTCAGGGTAAACAAAAAAATAGGTTTTTTTTTCCAGGAAGAAGAAACGAAAGCAGCACAAAGAAATCAGATAGCTGGCACAACAACAGCAACAAAAATTACTTAAGTTGAAGTAATACCCAGTATTATAGCCATTAGGCGTAGTCCAGGCATACAATGTGTAAGAAAAAAAAAAGGATCAGAAAAAAATGCAGAAAACACAGTTCNAGATAGCTGGCACAACAACAGCAACAAAAATTACTTAAGTTGAAGTAATACCCAGTATTATAGCCATTAGGCGTAGTCCAGGCATACAATGTGTAAGAAAAAAAAAAGGATCAGAAAATATGCAGAAAACACAGTTCAGGAGTATGAAACAAATTGTGATGGAAAACTATGCATAAGGAGATTTGCATTAGTAGCATAAGCTGATTCCAGTTTTGCTATATTGCCTAAATCTTAGTAATAACCTTTGTGGAATACTACTCCTACAGTAACATTTATTTTTAATTTGCTAACTATTTGACACTCTTTCAATTCCTGAGTCAATTAGTTACGTCTTACTGAAACCACATACGTTGGATAAAGAATTCTGGTTTGTCCTTGGGTGCTGCTCTGTATTTTTAATTCATATAAACATTTAAAACAGTAAGAGTAGGAATCAGAGCAAGTCAGAACAATGCCATGTGAAAATAAAGAGTGCTTCAGAGACTTTTTTTGAAGTGCTGTGACCTAACAGATTGTTCCTTCCATGTGAGAAAAATGTAGTGTCAGGAAAGTAAAGTTTCAACCGTGACCCTGAGGTGCAGTCCTGTTGCAAGGGTGAAGCTCAGTGGCTTCAGAGCAGATTGTCAGATCCTATCAGACACATAGAGGACACTGGTAACAATAACACTGTGATTCTTGGACGGTTTTGACCAAAATACTCTAGTTTTGTTTAGTGTTGCATTAGTCTGTGAAATGAATGAGCATTATTGGCAAATAGATCAGATAGTTCTCTAGGCTTTTTGTTCTAATCCAAACTTGACCAAAATTTCTGATTACAGATGTAGTTTCAGTGTCTTTATCCCTGTGTGTTGCGTGTGGTTCCCCTTCATTGACTGTATATTGGAGAATATTTTGCTGCCATCCACCTATAATCAACAGTGTGTATGAAATATTTAGCAAATGTTAAGTGTCTGGTTCATCATGGCCTTCAGCTACACCAGGGGAGGTTCAGACTGGATGTTAGGAAGAGGTTTTTCACAGAGAGAGTGATCCCTCAGTGGAATGCCCTGCCCAGGAGGTGGTGAAGTCACCATCCCTGGAGGTGGTTAAGAAAAGACTGGATGAGGAACTCAGTGGCATGGCCTAGATAATGGGAGGCTCGAATGGACAGAGCATGGTGCCCATGGCTCCAGGGTTGTGGGTTCGATCCCCGGGTAGGCGTTCACTTGGGAGTTGGACTAGGTCATCCACGTGGGTGCCTTCCAACTCGGAATGTTGTGTGATTCTGTGATTCATTTCAGCTGTTGATTCATAAGCTGTTGGGGTTTGGGGGTTTTGTTGTTCTTGTTTTCTCTGCCTTTGTTCCACTACCTCATCCTTTCCTGCAGCAGGAGTAGCTCCTCTNTCACTGCTGGCTCAGATACAGCTTGTTATCCACCAGGATCCCCAGGTCTTTCTCCACACAGCTGCTTCCAGCAGGTCAGTCCCACCCTGTACTGGTGCCCAGAGTTGTTCCTCCCCAGGTGCAGGACACTGCACTTCCCTTTGCTGAATTTCAAACTATTCTTGTCTGTCCATTTCTCCAACCTGCCAGGGTCCTTCTGAAGGGCTGCACAGCCCTCCGGGGTATCAGCCACTCCTCCCAGCTTTCTGTGTCCAGCAAATTGAGGCATCTGCCTCATCCTGCAAGTAACTGATGAGTGAGTCAAACAATACTGAGCCCAGTATTGAACCTTGAGGGACACTACTAGTGACAGACCTCCTGTAACTTGTCATGGAAAATATTTTGAGAAATTGGTCAGACACTGAAGCAGGGTGATCTTACTGTTAACCCACAGTGTAGGACTGGCATTAAAAAAAGATTCATTTTACTAGGACAGCTGTCCCACCGAGGCGTTGAAACAGGAACACTGGTGGGAGGCGTAGACTGTTGTTTGCCTGTTGTTTGGAGTTACGTGCTTATGCTTCCAAACTGCCAACATCCCACAACTTGTTTACATGACTCTAGAAACCAATGTAGGAAAGAGCTGTGGAGTCAGGATCTTGACCTGCAGCAACCTTGTCTCCCATTGATTTAGAAAAGTCAGGGTAAACAAAAAAAAATTTTTTTTCCAGGAAGAAGAAATGAAAGCAGCACGAAGGAATCAGATATCTGGAACAACAGCAACAAAAATTGCTTAATCTGAAATAATATCCAGTATTATAGCCATTAGGCGTAGTCCAGGCATACAATGTGTAAGAAAAAAAAAAGGATCAGAAAATATGCAGAAAACACAGTTCAGGAGTATGAAACAAATTGTGATGGAAAACTATGCATAAGGAGATTTGCATTAGTAGCATAAGCTGATTCCAGTTTTGCTATATTGCCTAAATCTTAGTAATAACCTTTGTGGAATACTACTCCTACACTAACATTTATTTTTAATTTGCTAACTATTTGACACTCTTTCAATTCCTGAGTCAATTAGTTACGTCTTACTGAAACCACATACGTTGGATAAAGAATTCTGGTTTGTCCTTGGGTGCTGCTCTGTATTTTTAATTCATATAAACATTTAAAACAGTAAGAGTAGGAATCAGAGCAAGTCAGAACAATGCCATGTGAAAATAAAGAGTGCTTCAGAGACTTTTTTTGAAGTGCTGTGACCTAACAGATTGTTCCTTCCATGTGAGAAAAATGTAGTGTCAGGAAAGTAAAGTTTCAACCGTGACCCTGAGGTGCAGTCCTGTTGCAAGGGTGAAGCTCAGTGGCTTCAGAGCAGATTGTCAGATCCTATCAGACACATAGAGGACACTGGTAACAATAACACTGTGATTCTTGGACGGTTTTGACCAAAATACTCTAGTTTTGTTTAGTGTTGCATTAGTCTGTGAAATGAATGAGCATTATTGGCAAATAGATCAGATAGTTCTCTAGGCTTTTTGTTCTAATCCAAACTTGACCAAAATTTCTGATTACAGATGTAGTTTCAGTGTCTTTATCCCTGTGTGTTGCGTGTG
This sequence comes from Pitta sordida, assembly GCA_013390025.1. Taxonomy (NCBI): domain Eukaryota; kingdom Metazoa; phylum Chordata; class Aves; order Passeriformes; family Pittidae; genus Pitta; species Pitta sordida. Next base: position 39,373 of record WEKX01020873.1, on the reverse strand, counting down.
GTTCCCCTTCATTGACTGTATATTGGAGAATATTTTGCTGCCATCCACCTATAATCAACAGTGTGTATGAAATATTTAGCAAATGTTAAGTGTCTGGTTCATCATGGCCTTCAGCTACACCAGGGGAGGTTCAGACTGGATGTTAGGAAGAGGTTTTTCACAGAGAGAGTGATCCCTCAGTGGAATGCCCTGCCCAGGAGGTGGTGAAGTCACCATCCCTGGAGGTGTTTAAGAAAAGACTGGATGAGGAACTCAGTGGCATGGCCTAGATAATGGGAGGCTCGAATGGACAGAGCATGGTGCCCATGGCTCCAGGGTTGTGGGTTCGATCCCCGGGTAGGCGTTCACTTGGGAGTTGGACTAGGTCATCCACGTGGGTGCCTTCCAACTCGGAATGTTGTGTGATTCTGTGATTCATTTCAGCTGTTGATTCATAAGCTGTTGGGGTTTGGGGGTTTTGTTGTTCTTGTTTTCTCTGCCTTTGTTCCACTACCTCATCCTTTCCTGCAGCAGGAGTAGCTCCTCTAGAGAGGGTATTAAGTTCTTTGGTTTTTCCAGTTAGAGCAATGCCGTTTCCGCATTGTTGAGCTTCATGTTTGTAGTGAAAGACTGCTTTAGAAGAGGCAGGCATTATGAGGATGTTCAGAGGACTATCAAATTCAGAAATGTGTTTCCAGTTCAAACTCCTCAACAGAAAATATGGGCTTTTCCATTTCCATGTCTGAGTAAGTCGTGTGAGAACCCCAGATGGTGAGATGAGAGGTCATCCCATGTACAGGAAATTTCACCAACAATGTACCCAGCACATTTCTTGTGTAGAAAGAAAAAGTTAGTTGGGGTAAAGACTATTAGTAAGCTGTGTCTCTTTCTGCTAGTAAAATGATGGCAGAGACTGAGAGAGTTTGACTTCAAAGTGCCCTGTAGCAAGATTCATTGTTTCCCGTGGCATTGTGCTGTGTTCAACTTGACGAAAGCTGCTCTGCAAAGTGAAACAGAGCTGTGCTTTTTTGTTGTTGACTAACAGACATGTGTGCTACAACTACTCACTCCCACCTGTGATTGTGCATAATTTTGTGCTCATAGAAGAAGTACTGATGAAATAGAATATGATAAGTGAAAATATGAAAATATGATAAGCGAAATTAAAACAATATCTCATTAAAAAGAATGCTAATTGTATGCAATTATGAATATAGACAAATAGTCTTAATTTGCACAAAGAACTAAGTGGCCTAAATTGCAGTTTTCTATAAAAAGTACTCAGATATATTAAAGATATAAAATTAGGTTTTTAGATTAATTGAGTTTGCTGAAGTTCCTGTTGCAGAAGAATCAAGAAGAAATTTTGTGACTTAGCTATATATCTGTAAGTAAGTGGGACCTGTGACCAGGAAAGCAAAGAGAAAGAAAGCTACTTTCTGATGGTGAGATGTCCTTTTTTCTAAATATTGCTGAAAGGTTGCGTTTTGGGATTTCCACACTGCACAAATACATTCATTGTATCTTGAGGTAGTTGAGTTCATTTTCTTGTTGAAGACTTTTCCCTGTTCTTGGTGAGGTCACCCAGTAGCTCAGACTTTGGAGAGTGGCAACATTCTGCGGGCTAAACTTAATATTTTTGCTGTGGTAATTGAGATTTTGGTGAGTGGGAGAAGGATACATTGAACCAACTTATGAGAGGAACCTGGACTTAGGAAGTGGACTGAGAGTGGAAATACAGCCTCTTTTTGGTGCTGACAAATTAGCACCTGCCAAATATGTTTTGTATGGGGACGTAATGTTGGTGGCAGGCAAGGGTTTATGTTGGATGCTGGCATTGTTTGCTTTCTTTTGCCTTCCTAAGGCACATAGTAAGAGACATGACCTAGACCATGGAGTGAGTGGACTGAAACTCATTGTCAACCTGTGGATCTGCAGTAGACAGTCTGTTTTGCTGCCCCCACGAGTTTGGCTGGAAGGATCTGACTCAAGGTGTCAAATTGACAGCTTTGACATTTCCTATTTTGATCTGTGTGAGATTCGGGACATTCAGTCTCTCATTTAGGGAGACAGAAGAACGAACTGCATTTCTGGGAACTGCTGTCCTTTGAGCTGATGTTCTGCTCTTGGGCTGTCTCTGCAGCCAGTAGTGATAGGATTGATCCAGAGTTTCACCTCTGAGCCATGTGTGGTTGATAAAATTCCTTACACCTTCTTCAAAACAACTATTGAAGATGGGTTTCTGGAACTGCTGAAAGATTGGGTTTGAGCCAACATGTCAAATCTTGTTTCACTATGAAGATTTTCTATCATTGGAAACAATAAGTAAATAAATAATAAAAAATCCCTGTATACTAATTATACTAGAGATGGTGCTCTCATGTGAAAGGCCACATAGTCATAACTGAGCATAGTCTGGCATTTCATAATTTCCATTGTTTTATCCGTATTGATACAGTCAATAGGATGTTGGTTAGTTGGAAATCTGGCCATGCTGCAGATCCAAAATACTGTTTCATGCAGTATTCACTTCCACTGTTTTATGTATTGTTAAAACATTTTCAGTCAGAGAAACTTTTTACTAGGATGTTATTTGAAGAGTGCAGTTGGCTGAAAGAGCTCTCTTGATGTTTCAAAATTGATTTTTCAGGAACAGGAAGCCTAATTTGTAGGGTTCATGGAATGGACCTTACAGTCTGGAAGAGTGTGTAGAGTGTAAAACTAATTGCATTTCAGTAAATACCCCACAACTATTTTTTCACTCCTCCTTGGAAATAATGGTAAATGTTTAATAAGATTACATCCCTAATTTTTTAAGCGTTAAGGAAGTTGTCCTACTCTCCCCTTTTCTCTACTGTTTTTTTCATGTCAGTGTATCAGTAACATTGGAGGTTGTCGTGGTTTGACCGTGGCTTGGTGCCAGAGATTCATCCACAACCTCTCCTGAGCAAAAAATGGAAAATAAAACTGGTCACAGGCAAAAGCAAGGCAAACTACAAGTGAAGAATATAAAGGATTTATTTATTAACTAACAAGATCAGAGCCTAATGTAAGAAGCATAATTTTAAAGGCAACCTTTTCCCCTCACCCCTCCTTCTTTTACAACAGATCTCATATTCTCTTTTTCGACCAGGAGACAAAGGGGGAACAGGGTAGGGGATAAGCCAGGCAAGTTGGTATTTCTGACCAGGTTTAGGGCAGGAACCCTCTCTCTGCCTTTCCATAAAGTCCTCTCTCTCTCTCTCACGGGAGGAAAAGTCCTTCATGACCCTTTCCCAAGTGAGATCTTGACCCAGGGACACAGTTCTTCCATTCTCTGTTGTCCAAGAGTCACAGCACAGGATGCAGTGTTTTAAGTGCTACTTTGCTACTTCATTATGAGCCCATCCCAAAGTACATAGATCAGATGCTACCACAATGCAATTCTGTCACAAAACGTCTGTCCAAAAGGATCTCTGCCGAGCTCAGCTCCGGCTACGTGTTTCTGGGATCCCAAAAACATCTGCAGCTGTTGCAGCATGATTCTCCATCTTCAGTTGTGGCCTCATGTGGAATCCGCATCGCTGTTTCTCTCTCTCTATTCCATGGGTTTGCAGGTAGACAGTCTGCTTTCACTATAGTTCATTCAACGAGCAGCAGCGAGACGCCTGGAAGAGCATTTCTAGCCCTTCTCTGGTCGGCCTGGACCAGGGGCCTTCATGGCTTTCGGCTTCTTACACATGTCCTGACCCAGCCATCTACTTTCTGTTACGAAGGTTTTTTTCTTTTCTCCCAAATATGCTTATTCACAGAGGCATCTTCATCTCTAACCTTGAATTCCATGGCAGCAACTGAGGTCCAGGCAAGAGCTGTGCTGTTAACCCCTCGCTGCCAGAGGAGCAAAAAACCTAAACCAGGACAGAGGTCTACAACAGCTTCTGGTGTTTCTGTTGAAAACTGAGCTTGAAGCAAAACGTCATCAAATACAAAGCTGCACATATCGCCAACATCCGTTGCCTGCAGTATTAGTAAAGGCAAAGCCAAAGGCTGTGTGTAGATGCATCATGCCCATCTTCAGGATAGTTTGCCTGAACATGAATTACATCAGCCTTTGGAATTGCTGGCTGCAGGAGTGGTACGAGTTCATTACTATCCATTTAAGAATAGTTCCCATCTAGGGAAACTATCTGGCTAAACTATCTTTAATTTGGTAGGAATCCTATCTCCACTAATTTTTAACAAAAACATGATCAGAGAATCTCAGTATCACCCAGGCTGGAAGAGACTTCTGAGATCATCAAGTCCTATCTGTGACCCAGCTCCACCTTGTCGACTAGACCACGGCACTAAGTGCCACACCCAGTCGCTTCTTAAACACCTCCAGGGACCGTGACTCCACCAGCTCCCTGGGTAGACCATTTCAATGTCCAGTCACTCTCTGTAAAGAAGATAGCTTCCTGATAGCTAACCTAAATCTCCTGGGGCACAATTTTAGAGTGTTCCTTCTTGTCTGGTTGCCTTTATGCTCATAAAGTTGTTGAAAGGGTTGTAATTCAAGCAAGGGATCAGAGCAACTGTTGTTTGGGTCTGTCAGGCTATGCAGTGGGTAGAGAAAACTCATCCCTGCCTGAGCAAGCACAACTGTGGGAGGGATCCAGTTTGCCCAGCTGCAGCATCAGTCATCTAAATTCCTTCTATAATTAGAGAGAGAGAGAGAGAGGTACCTTCATGGGGTGACTCATCCCACCTACCTTGGAAAATGGTGACTCATTCACTGGAAGTGCCTGTGTCTCACCACTGACTATATAGAGGACCTGTGCAGTGAGTTGAGATCAGATACCTGCCTCCTCTGTAGTTAAGTGGGGTAAAACCCTTCTGTAAGTGGTAAGACCTCATACTTAAGTTCTTGAATAATTGGTAGGGCTAGCAATTAAATCAAGAGGCTCAGACTAGACTTCCCATCTCTTTTCTTGAAGTATGGCATAGATGGGAGGTCTTAAGAGACAAAACCAATCAAGGCAAATGTACTTGAGTGAGATGGTATCACTGGCAAATAGAAACTTTCAGTTAACCTATAATAAATTTAAAAATAATTCACTTTTCCTATGTGCTTGTTGCTAGCTGTTTCGAGAAGCCTCCCTTGCGTAGTAAGTTTACCCAATGGAGAAAGAGCCCTACGTCCTGGTCTTTTGAGCTTCTCTATTTTGACACAGGATTTTTCCTCCTGACAGTGGCAATTATAACTCTTCTAAACAACAAAATTTTGCAAGTTTAACTGTAGAAAAGCAAGTGTAGTAACAAATGCTGTCTCATACTCAACCTATCATATATGTACATTCCTTTTTCTTTATAGCACCAAGCCTTTTGGTAAACATATTAACATATGTTGCTTACAGCCATTCTACCCACTCACCAAATGCTGACCTGAAGTCAGTCCTTTTCAGCATAAGCCTATTTCTTTGTACTCCTGCTCTGACTGGCTATTGCTATGACTAGTGCTGGGTGAGGTCCAGTAGAGGATTATACTCTTTTCCTATTTTTAGTAAACCTTATTGTGAACACTGGAAATGAGAAGTAAAATATACAGTTAGTCTGAGAATGGTACCTATCCATTGGTTGTGATTTCTGCAGTATAAAATGATCAATAATTTATGCTGATTATTATGTTGATTTTTTTAGATTTGGATTTAACTGATGTTATGAAATACAAAATCCCTTCACAGATGAGGAAGAGAGCTCTCTGTAAGTATGTTTCATGTAAGTAAATTGAAAATGTATCATTATGTGAGAAATTAATACTGCAACTTAAATGGATAGTTGAGAACTTAGAGAGCTTTGGAAAATATTTAATAATTAAATAGAAATAGCTTCAAAACAAATTAGATACTGACTCTAACTTCTGCAGAATTGACCTTTTCTAAGAATGTCAGCAACTGAAGGTTTTATCTGATAAAACCAGCAAGACTCTTTAACCTAGCTGCTGTCTGACCTGCATCTATGTGAACATGTTAGTTATTCTCTAATAAGGTATTTATAGGCTTTTGGGGTAAGGGCTGTGGCATCCTGTCTAAATATCTGGTTTTGATGTTTTGTGGGTCTTTCTTCAGGAAGTTAGGTTTAATGGACTCACAAACTGTTAAACGTCACATTGTATAAAGAACATTGTAAAAAAACCTATTGTTGCAATGAGGAGAAAAATTAGAAGAATGGAAAAACTTGGAAAGTGGCAAAGAATTTTGATGGAAGTTTTATTTAACCAAATATTAGGACATTATTTGAGAAGGTCTGGTGGTTTAGTAGCCACTTAACCACTTAAACATAATTGAATACAAAAAGCCTTTTTACTGTGTGTGACCAAACCTCAAAGCAACCAGGTAGTCCAGAGAGGTACATTCTTGTCCAAAACCAACTGGACACTGTCCTGAGTAACATCCTCTAGGAAGCAGTTACCTGATTTTCACAGCTCCAGAGTTTATTCTGTGATCATGTATGAACTGGTAAACTGCCTGCTTTAATTTTTGGCTGTCAGAAACTATAACTATAATGCAGAGCGTTATTTTGTATATTGTCACTGAGTCTCAAAGATTTTGAGGATGGGATGGTTCAGTGCTTTCAATTTCTGCTTCTTCCACTGAAGAATAACTGATTTTTGTTTTCCTGTTTGGAATTGACTTTTGACACTTTTGAGTGACAGCAGATTTGCCCATCTGGTAGGCACAGCCCAAATTCCTTTCTTGCTAGAATGAGCCTACTTAAAATCTCATTCCTAAACTCACATAGATGGCTGGGTTATGTTCAATTCAGATGTCTTAGATGCTTAAGTTCCATTTGAATTTTAGATGCCCAATGAAGCAGTGTTGCTTTCAAGTTGCATTTTTAACTTTTAAGTTGCATTTGAATTTTAGATGCCTAGTGAAGCAAGCAGTGCTGGTTAAGATGCTCGAGTTCCCTGTGGAGAGAGGGAGATTCTTTTGAAATCCTCCAGAGGGAGATGCTGACTAGTTAAATTCAGAGGCTTAAGTTAGGCAGGTTGAGTGTTACTTTGGAAGCATTCAGACAGGTTTCGGGTAGTTTTCTAAAACACAGTTACAAGCTAGGTGTTTTATTTAATTAGAATGCATCTTGCTCATTATTAGGTCTGTCAACCTAAAAGCAAAGTAAATATTCTTCCATTTTGCAGTGTGGTTCAAATGCTTTGTAAAATGAATGAGGAGCTGCTGTGAAGGTATTAGTCACTGTATTACTACCTTTCAGGTTCATCAGATTTTACTCCTCACTTCCTAAATTAATTATGTTGTCATAGTACTATGAAACAAATACAAAAGTTCCATAACTGCAGTCCTAGTGTGGCTGATGGAGAGGATATTCAAATTTATCTGCCAAGCCGAAAGCACCCAACTTAACCTACAAAAATCTAGTTATGATTTTATGTGTTTCTTTCCTACTGTAATATTTCACATCATAGTCATTGTGATGGGAAAACCAGCTGTCACGGATGTCTGTAGACCAAGAAAGTGTAGGGTGAAGGAAAAGCACAGGTGCTGTCATGTGCCACATCAGCAGGCATCCCCTTTTGCTTTTTCTTTCCACCATCATCTGAGAATTTCAACTTCTCACTGGCCCACTAGGCTGTATTTATAGTTTTCATTATCCCTTTCTCATGGCAGTAGAGCCTAGAACAACACAGCGTGCTGACACTAACAACTTTTCTTGCCCTTTTGTTCTGCTCTCTGCCAACCCGTTGTCCCTTTGTCCCTTTGTCCTTATCCCTTGTCCTTCTTCTGCAGACAGAGGCCTCATCTGACGAATTTACTTGTGCTCCCCAGGGATTATGAAAACCCGGAAACTTCATTAAGGATGGTTTAATAACTTAGACAAAGGAGAACAGCAGCTGGTCTGTTAACGAGTCTCTCAAGCCTCGTTTCTTTGGCAGCAGAGCCCTTCTTGCAGGCACAGTTTTCAACAATTTGCTATAAAAGGTTACGGATGTACAGTTCATGCAAATGAAGTCACTGTGCATTGGGTCTGTCTTGAGCACTTTATTTGAATGACCTGAGACGATTTTATGGGAGTAGGTTTGCTGCCGTTGAAAAGAACAGTAGCTGATAATGGCCTGAAATTTTAGTGTATGTTTTTACTCTCTCTGTTCCTTAGCGTAGTAATGTTAGAGGAATAGCAATTGGAGACAACCTGCTGCGTTCTGATACTCTGTGAGACAAACATCAGTAAAGCCAAGCAGCGAGAAAAGAAGGGCTCTTCATGAGAAAATGACAGCAAGAGAACACAGCCCCCGCCATGGCGCAAAATCCCGCACTATGCAGCGGGCCTCCACCATTGATGTCACCTCTGACATGCTCGGCCTTTCTCTAACAGGTACGTACTTCGTGCCGGCTACTGCTCTGTTGTTGCTTCTTTCAGGGTCTACCTTGTACTAATGTTGATTTTCTTTTACTTGCTGGAAGATTTAGGTGTGTCTGATTATCTGGAGGTAATGAGATAAAGGAATCATACTAAAAAAATTAAAAATCTGAGACTTGCCATTTCTAAAATAGACAAAACATTAGAATTGGAGAGGGGATAAAAAATAAACTGGGTTTTGTGCAGTTGTGTCTATCAGTCAAAAATAAGCAGTGGAGAGAAAATAACAAAATACTTAATGTCAAGATTTAAGAAGAGTCTTTGCAACCTTGTTTGACATTGTATGAAATTTTCAAGAGAGTTCAAGGAGCTGACACTTATGTCCCATATATTTAATGATTACTTAATTAGGATTGTAACTCTCAGAGGAGGCTCTCTTTCATCAGTGAGAGCCACAGGTACTTTCAAACTTCTTCCTGTTAACTACCACATAGGAGATGTATCTGAGTTAACAGTGTCTCAGACACTAAGTGGCTTTAATCCTGTTATTTTCTACTGATATTAAACATTTAATATCCTCATATTACATATAATTCTGCATAGCTTTACATATTTTAATGTATTTTATAAGCTGAGACTGTCCCAGGTTTTCTAGATAATTTTTAGGTACCAAGGATTACAGAACAATATTATAGATATCAGTCATGGCTCATTGAAATAAACTTTAATCTTTTTTCTATAAAATTTCATTTCTTTCTGTGTATGATTGCAACTTCAGGCAAGAATTCACATGGCAGTAATGTTTGGCTAATCTTACGTTAATTTTTCCGATTTACAGGAAACATTCAGGATCCAGACGAGCCAATTTTAGAGTTCAGTTTAGGTAGGCTTTATGATTTTTATGCTAATGCTGATGATGTGTGCTGTTGAATGTGTGTGCAGTTTTTAATTGTTGATTTTGAAGTGCCTTTCATATAGTAAGGTTTGCAACTTTATTCTGATTTTTATGGAGAGGTGTTACAGTTTTCATGCTGCCTGTACAATATCTTTTGGTAAGCAGTTTGATTTTGTGATGTTTTTGAAAGTTTGTAATCAAAACATCTGTCCTACAAAATTTTAAATATTTACTCTATGAATATTTACTTTGTTTATGTGAAGATACATTGAAACTACCTTCAGTGTCAGTATATCAGCAGCTCAGGTCTTCAAGCAAATTGAAGATTTGCTGGAAACATTGTTTTCTAAGAATTGCCACCTATTACATATGCCTTCTTTCCTGTGGTCTTTGCTGTCTAATGATAATGTGAGATGCCGAAGTGACCTAAATTCTGAGATGGTTAAATTTGGACAAGAAGCTTGTGCATTGACTCACATCACTTAAAGAATATGTGAGAAATATTTTCTTCATGAAAATTCAGTCCGCATTTTGAACAGCAGCATGTTTTTCTTAGATTAATAGTGAACTAATATTTGGATGGTTTTGCTCTTGACAGTGTGTTTGAAATGAAAAATTAGAACATTTTCTCAGGTGTGTGTAATTGTGTTATGAATAATAATCTTAGCAAGCACTCTCAGAGCTGAATAAGGTACTTCAAATATTTTCAGATAAACTGAAAATACCTAGAATTGCAAAGTTCTTTAGATGAATTTCAGAACTAACTTCCTGCATGTAGCTGAAGCAGAGTTGGACCACACTTGTATGCTAGTATTTAGCTAGATAGGATTTGGCTCTTAAGTTTAATGTAATTGTTTAGTCACTCATTGAAATTTTTGGTAGTCATTTCCTACTCACCACAGTCCCTCCCCAGCAGTTAAACTTGCAGTAACATTTTAGAGGAAACAAAATGCTATGGCTAGTTTTGCCATAGGAGTTCTGCTTGATCAATGTTCAGGCGCTTCTGTTGGTTCTCCATGGGCAAATACCATTTGGGCTTAATGAAGCGTGACTCCAAATCAAATGCAGCCACACTCATGAGATTCCCAGAGGAAAACCTATGCATGTACAAGGTTATAATGAGCTGTGCCAGGAGGGTGGATGGGCAGGAGTCAGAAGAGAACAAGTCTGAACTGCAGCTCTGGAGCTTGGAGCCAGACTGATCAGATTGCACATTTACTGTTTGCATGCACAAAGGTGAGTGGTGCTAGAATGTTTTAGTGCTCATCATTGTTTTATTGCTCAGGGTATATGATGTACTTTTATAAAACCATAGAGTCTTATAGCAATAGGAAAAAGGTCCTGAATCTAAATTTATTTGTCTGTTGCATACCTAAAGCTTGCAGCGAGCTGCTAACTCCCTCGCTAGATCGAAAACCAAATAGTTTTGTAGCTGTGAGTGTAACTACACCTCCCCAGGCCTTCTGGACGAAGCATGCACAGACAGAAATTATTGAGGTAAGTGGTGAAGTACTCCTGGATTAGAGTTAAAATTGAAGCTAACACAGGAAGCATTTCTTCCTAACATCTTTGCATTATTATTTTTTGTTTGTTTGTCTATGATTACAGGGAACAAGTAATCCTATCTTCCTAAGCAGCATTGCCTTTTTCCAGGACTCTCTTATCAATCAAATGACACAAATCAAACTCTCCGTGTACGATGTCAAAGATAGATCTCAGGGAACTGTAAGTTGTTGTTTTTATTCTGTTGCCTTCCCAGTCGATGTGGAACAAGGAAATGAGAGCCAAGGAGATAAAACTAGTAACTTCTGTGGAAGAAAGCAAAGGGATAGCAGCACTGACCATACAGAAAACAAGATGGGTAGGGAAAGGAGGAGCAAATACTGCAAGATGGGCTTAGCAGAGTGGGGAGCATTCCCAGTTTTCTCAGAGAAAGGTCATCTGTAGCAATTTTGGAAACTGCGGATTTAAATTAAAAAGGTCCTGTCACTGTTGCCTTATGTTGTCGACATCTTCAGTGAACTAGATAATGAAAAGGATGCAACACCCCTAACTGAGGCTTCTAGCTTCTGCCAAAATGCCATAGTGAAACTGTCCTTTTGAACAGAGCTGCCATACTCCAGAAATCACTCTGCCCTACCTTAGTGATTTTGTTCAGAGCTAAGATTTGTTCCCTTACTGAAAAAAGTTTAAGTGACAGCATTCCCATGTTACTACTTGGATCTGTGGGCAACTCAAGCCTTTTATTCTCAGACTGTTGTTCAGAATGGGTTTTCAGGCCCCAGCTGTCTGCTCTTCCATGGCTTCCAGGGCCAGCAGAGCTCTCTCTCTCTCTGTTCTGTGCTTCATGGGGAGGCTCTGGGGGAAAAGGAATACCTCCGGAGGAGTCTGGGTTAGGGAGGGACAGTGAAGTGTTCATCTAGTCCGTATGAGCCCTGTTCACTCATTGCTTTCAGTGTTCCTGTATTGCTGGGCCTAAGCTTGGGTATACTGAGGTGCTTCCACTCATATCCCAGGGAAAGAAAAATGCTTATGGTACTCCAGTAGCAAAAATATTTTTATAAATTACTATTTTTTTTAATTTTTAAAGGTTTTTAATTAGCTATATATCAGCATATACAATCTTATTTTTATTCTTGAACTTTAGTGCATAATAATTTTTTGGCTTTAGTACTGTGGACAAAACCTTTGTTCATAGTAAAAGTAAATAATTAGAGTTCTGGTACTCATTTTCTTTCAGATGTATCTGTTGGGTTCTGGGACATTCACTGTAAAAGATCTTCTTCAGGAGAAGTATCACAGGTTGCACATAACACTAAGGTTTGTAATATTCTCCTCAATTTAGGAATTATGTAATTCTTAATTCTTGAAAGCATGCTTAAGATGTGATGAAAACATTTTATTTGATTACATTTTTAGTTCCAGGCTACTATTACGGAAAAACTAGTTTATATTGTGTGATAATGAAAACATGTAGAACAAGACCTTTCCAATGTGGTGAGTAGTGGTAGATATTGGTTCTATTGGTTCTACAAGTCAAGAAAGTATTGCCAAGACCAATTTCATGTTAGTATGTTTCCTTTGGCATCTCAGTGTATGTGTCCATGAAGAGTGGCAGAATATTTTTAACTGTATTGATGTATAAAGAACCTGCAGTGGGAAGAATGAAACCCATTGAAACAGAGTTACCTTAACTGTTTGGAATGCCTTGGCTTAAATAAAGACATCCGTGATAGGTCTGGGTACTGGTGTGTATTTCAAACTCGTCCAGATTAGGGCTTTTGCCCCACTTTCCTGTCTCTGACTCACTCACTTTACTTGCTGCCCATTCAGTAATGTGTGCATATGTTGTCAGCTTCCCACCCAGCAGAGAGATGGCTATTGCTCTGGGAAGGTGGGACAGAAAGTTGTGTCAGTTCCTGCTGTGCAGCTGCCCAGCTGNGAATGCCTTGGCTTAAATAAAGAACAGAATAATAGAATCACAGAATGGTTCGAGTTGGAAGGCACCTCAAAGGCCTTCCAGTTCCACCCACCTGCCATGGCAGGGACACCTTTCACTAGACCAGCTTGCTCAGAGCTCCATCCAACCTGGCCTTGAACACTTTCAGGGGTGGGACATCCACAGCTTCTCTGGGCAACCTGTTCCCAGTGCCTCACCATAGTGTAGAACTTCTTCATAATATCTAAACTAAATCTACCTGGCTGGATGCCAGGGGCCCGAACAGTCACTCAGTCCTGAATAATCAGATGATATACAAAGGGTGGGTTGGACACCCTGGAGTGTCCTTCACAAACCAGGGTTGACAGACCCTGGAGGGCTGAATCTATCAGACAGAGGCAAAAGGGTTTTGGCCCGAGGGCTGGCAAGACTCATTGACAGGGCTTTAAACTAGGTTGGAAAGGGGAAGGGGATCCGGCAGTCACTCAAGAGGGCACTGGAATTGGTAAAAATGAGCCAAAAACATGTTCAGCAACAGAGTTGAAGTGCATGTACACCAATGCACGCAACCTGGGTAACAAACAGGAAGAACTGGAGGTTATGGTGTATCAGGAGTGTTACGATATAGTTGCCATCATGGAAACATGGTGGGATGACGTGCACGATTGGAGTGCTACATTGGCAAAATAAATGACATCCGTGATAGGTCTGGGTACTGGTGTGTATTTCAAACTCGTCCAGATTAGGGCTTTTGCCCCACTTTCCTGTCTCTGACTCACTCACTTTACTTGCTGCCCATTCAGTAATGTGTGCATATGTTGTCAGCTTCCCACCCAGCAGAGAGATGGCTATTGCTCTGGGAAGGTGGGACAGAAAGTTGTGTCAGTTCCTGCTGTGCAGCTGCCCAGCTGATAGTGGGCCGATCTCTGAGAATCTCTAGTAATTGTTTCCATGCAACTCCCTTATGTCCAGTATCTTTCTCTGCCGTAAGGATCTTCTATTGAGACTATTCACTGCCTTCTTTCCTGGACCACTTATTTTCTTAGCATTGGTTTTTCTTTCTGGAATGTCAAGTCCCCAGTTTTACCAATCTAAATAGTTTATCTGCAGAAGCACAAAATGTGATCAGCCTCCTAACTGGTGACCTTGATTGACTTCTCTAATAAGAGGAAAATTTGGTATGTGCTATTTCTGTTTAGTCTACGTATTATCAAAATTTACCTGTTCTAACTGTACCAGTTGGAGTTAAACTGAGCCAACAAGAGTGAAAAGTTTGGTCTGGGACATTGAAATGCACAGGCAGCACATACCTGAGTGCATGTACATCCACTTCTCTGCTCCCTGGTAATGGTCAACAATTTAAGCTGCTTTTGCCTAATAGTAAAATCTGAACTTTATCTGGTTTTACAGAAGCATGGAAACATATGCATGGTTTTAGATTGCCTGCAATTAGGAGGTCTGTACAGCATTCCTGCAGAATGAGGAGAATGTTCTCCTGTTGGAATAACCCATTGTAAAACTATGATGAATAAAGTTGAAAAGCTTCCTATTTAAAATGTGCATTAAATTTGCAGATTATCAGCCTTTTGTAAGTATTTCCTTGTTGATTAATAGGTCCACCTCCAAAAAAATCTCAACTCAGGGTGTTTGTTGCAGGTCGGCTGAAAGTGACCGTGTAGGTAACATCACAGTTATTGGATGGCAAATGGAGGAAAAGTCTGACGAAAGGCCTCCAGTGACGAGGTCACCTGATACAATTAATGGAAGGGTAAGTATGAGCATTGTATCAAATTTGGAAGATGTCAGCCTTATTTCTTGTGTTGAAATAAGCCAGGCTAACATCAACTTTCATCAACTTTCCTGTCTATCTTGACTTAGTAGTGGTTTACATTTTCAAAATACTGTAAAAAGCAGCCTAATGCTGTGGAAGCCATTTAGTGTTTTGCAAAACTCTTGGTGTGCTCATGTTAGGGGTTAAAAGTCTTGGGGAAAATTTTAATTTTCAATGATTAAGCCTTTACTTCAAGTGCTCATGCCCTTCATCAGAAGAGGCTCATGATACTGCTCATTGGTGCATGTGATATATTGATAACCAGTTTCACAGAGATACAGTATTGAGTTTCACATTGTGAGTTGGAAGGTGGCATTAAGCAAGACTGTAATGAGGATGCTAGAGCATTTCCAGAATTTTAACAGAACTGAACAGGTTACTTGATTGCTGTATATATATATATTTTTATGATCCCCAAGTATTTGTTAGCCGATATTTGTACCATTTTCTCAGCCTGGACAGAAGTTTAATTTTGTAAACCTTGTGTTCTGAGTGTCTTGTTGATAATTGCAGTAGTATCCATGTATTACAGTTACAATGTGGATGAGTACAGTAATCCCTCAAATACCGCGGGGGGGGGTCAGTTCCAGAAAGATTCCGCGATAAGCGAAATCCGGGAAGTAATGGTAAATATGTTAAAGACGCTAAAAACAGTAATGATGCCGAAAAACCCCTGCGATGTATTGAACCCACAATTGGTGAACCCGAAGTAACAAGGGATTGTGGTATCACTTTCTATCCATCCAGACCTGTCAGTGCCACATATTGATGCAGTGATGCAGTACCTTTAAGGACTCTGGAGCTGTGCTATAAGAAAGTAGTTGAGTGGCTGGATGAAATTTATGGCATTTTGAACTGTGTGGTATAAATAAATAGATATGTTTAGGATTTATTATTTAAGCCAGCAGTATTTTTTGTCCATAGTAAACATATTTTAAATATTTATTTAAGGCTTGTACTGTGTTGACTATTTCTTTGAAGTCTGTGTGATAAGGTCATCACTCCATATTGCCCAGGCTCTGAGGTTTTATTCTTTACTATTTCTAGTTTTTTTGTTCTGTTTTTGTCTAGACTGTGTTGCCAGTTGATGAAAGTTTAACGGAATCTTTAGGAATGAGATCCAAATATGCTTCATTACGGAAAGATGCACTACTGAAATCTGGTAAGCTGCTGTGGGCTGTAAGAAGTAAGCTTTAGTCATCAGTAAAAGCACATCTCTCCTTGTCTGCCTGTGGCCCCAGGGCTTTTCAGCAGATGTTTCATTTGACTAGGAATAGGCTGCTGATTGAGTAGCTCTTTGAGAGTCATACAAGTATAAATTATTTTGTCATCTGCACTATTTTGTAAAAACGGCAGAAGCAAAATTTGCCAGTGAGTTGACGGTAATATAACATTTTCCAGATATTTGTTAGTCTGTTCTTAATTGATCTTTGGAGACAAGGAGAGGGACAGAGGAAACCAAGTTATTTTAAAAACAAACTCTTGCAGAAAGGTTAGTTTTCCAGCAAATGACTGCATGAGAAGAAAATGCGCAGTACATAGACCAGAGCAAAAAAAGGTATTTTAAAAATTGAATATGTATTTCCTTTATTTAATTTCCTTACTGATGCTTTAAGTCATTTGGAGTGGAGGCTTTTCCTGCAAACACTAGAAGAATGGTCATTGCAGAATGACCATGCTTGGAAAAGCCAGACTCATGCCTGGCTAAACCATACCACTACAGCAGTGTGCTACAGCATATTAGTGAAAAAAAAAAGTAGGGAGTTTCTACACTTTTAACTCAAACCCTATGCTTAAATAGCATGATTTTAATTCTTTAGTGTTTGGTGGTGCCATTTGCCGAATGTATCGTTTCCCAACCACTGATGGAAACCACTTGAGAATCTTGGAGCAGATGGCTGAGAGCATCCTGTCACTGCACATCCCTAGACAATTTGTGAAGCTGCTTCTAGAAGAAGATGCAGCAAGGTGAGCTTGGGATGTTTTATGTGTGCAGTAGTACAGCTGTGATGTGGCTGTTACTGAATTACAAAGGAATATATCTGTATTAATGCTCAGATGCACTGAAGGAAAATAAGTAATGGCACCATCTTCCTGATTATACAGTGACATTGAATAAGATTTCATATTTTTGGGCTTGAATGTGTGGTAATGTGGACATACAGAAGTGCTGATAGGAGAGTGAAGTATAGTGAATATTTAGGATCATGCTGCATTTGTTGCTCTTAGGAGTTGTCTGTTTCTCTCTATTGAAAGAATGTAGTATTATTCCATAGTTGTGTGACTGTATTGGGATCTGCACATTAAAATACATTATCTTTTTATATACATAATAATTTATATACTTCAATCCAGTTTGTTTTTAACGTGGTTTATTTTTACTATAAAGAGAGAAATGAAATTGAATTAAAAATTAATTCTTAGTTTTTCATAGATGAGAGGAAATCTGAATAGATGAGACAGCATAACTGAAAGAGTAATAACTCCAGCAGCCAAGGATTTTGAGAAAGGAACAGAGGCAACAGAGAACTTAACTGAGTTAGAATGAATAATTAGAGTAGCAGATAGAACAGAAAAGTCCTAATCCCTTTGAAGGTGAAAAGAATCGCAGAATCACAGAAAATTATGAGTTGGAAGGGACCCACAAGGATCATCTAGTCCAACTCACCATCTAATACCCGTACAGCGACCGAGAGCACATCCCAGAGCGTAATACCAACCTAGATGCCTCACAGTCTAGCAGGCCACTCCGAGCCGGAAGGGGCCCAGGATCATCCAGCCCTACACCCCCCAGCTAGACCATGTCACTAAGCTCCTCGTCCAGTCTTCTCTTAAACACTTCCAGGGATGGCGACTCCACCACCTCCCTGGGCAGCCCATTCCAATATGCAATCACTCTCTCTGTGAAAAACCGCTTCCTAACGTTAAGATTAAACCTCCCCTGGCGTAGCTTGAGGCTGTGCCCTCTCGTTCTGGTGTCGTCAGCCTGGAAGAAGAGGTCTACACCCATCTGGCTGCAACCTCCCCGCAGGTAGCTGTAAACAGCAATGAGGTCCCCTCTGAGCCTCCTCTTCTCCAGACTGAACAGTCCCAGTTCCTGTAGTCGCTCCTCGTAGGGCCTAAAAGCATGTAAAATGAAACACTGTATGACAGTAATGATATTGTCTCATTCTAGGAGGTGGGAAGAAGAAGGAAATCTGTTATATGTTTTGAAGGTTTATTCTGAATTTGCTTATTTTAAAAGCAATTAACTCTCTTCCAGGCAACATACTCATAAATGAGTTTTACTTCCTTACGTTTGTAGCCTGAGATTTGCAAATCTAATGGTCTGAGAATTCTTTATAAAGGCCAAGATGGGAATGTTAAAGAATTTTAGCTGTATTTTTGAGTATTGGGCTTTTATTTTGGCTGTGTTTTAATCCAACCCTAGAAACCTAACTAAGCCTGACCTTAATTAAAACTAAAACTACGTAGTGCTCTCATTATTGTATTTTAGTTCTTTAGGAATATGAAAGAAAATCATGGGTTAATCCATTCACTTTAGGTATATTCATATTTTTGTGAAAATGATAAGATCTCACAGGAAGATGGCAGAGGTTTTTTGTAATGCGTAGGCAAACTAATGCACCACATGCATGTTGAATTGCTGAAGTTCCCACTGATACTCTTTTTTCTACTGTTGAATTTTCTTTTTTGTTGGGCTGCACTTAGATTCTAGAGAATGAATGCTGTATCTTGTACAGCGGTCCAACCTTGCTCGAGCAGGCTGGGGATAAGGCATTGCACATTTAGATGTGGGTTATTTTTTTTTTATATATATCTTGGTTTCTCTACAACTTTCCTCACAGTAGGTTTAAAAGCACCTATTCATCATGAGGTACAACCATAATAATATAAAGAGTTGACAAGCTTACCCCTAAGGTGCCCTCTATCATGGCTGTAGTTTAAGGATTTGAAGATAAGTAAAGGAGAACTCAAGGTGAATGAGTCTGTAAGGCTGTAGACAGTGGAGTTTATTGAGGCCTTAGCCATGAAATGTGACTGTTCAGAAGCTCTTGCTGAAGTCATACAGAGTTCAGTGGATGCCTGTTGTTTACAGCTGTGGGTAATAATAGCCCAGTTAGTATGACTTTGTATGCTCTGAATTGTTTGGCTCAAAGGTAACTACAGTATCGCTTTTTTGTAATTACACAGAAAGACTCCCTTCTCTCTGCTCAGTTGAGGTGACCCTCGATNAAGGGACCCACAAGGATCATCTAGTCCAACTCACCATCTAATACCCGTACAGCGACCGAGAGCACATCCCAGAGCGTAATACCAACCTAGATGCCTCACAGTCTAGCAGGCCACTCCGAGCCGGAAGGGGCCCAGGGTCATCCAGCCCTACACCCCCCAGCTAGACCATGTCACTAAGCTCCTCGTCCAGTCTTCTCTTAAACACTTCCAGGGATGGCGACTCCACCACCTCCCTGGGCAGCCCATTCCAATATGCAATTACTCTCTCTGTGAAAAACCGCTTCCTAACGTTAAGATTAAACCTCCCCTGGCGTAGCTTGAGGCCGTGCCCTCTCGTTCTGGTGTCGTCAGCCTGGAAGAAGAGGTCCACACCCATCTGGCTGCAACCTCCCCGCAGGTAGCTGTAAACAGCAATGAGGTCCCCTCTGAGCCTCCTCTTCTCCAGACTGAACAATCCCAGTTCCTGTAGTCGCTCCTTGTAGGGCCTAAAAGCATGTAAAATGAAACACTGTATGACAGTAATGATATTGTCTCATTCTAGGAGGTGGGAAGAAGAAGGAAATCTGTTATATGTTTTGAAGGTTTATTCTGAATTTGCTTATTTTAAAAGCAATTAACTCTCTTCCAGGCAACATACTCATAAATGAGTTTTACTTCCTTACGTTTGTAGCCTGAGATTTGCAAATCTAATGGTCTGAGAATTCTTTATAAAGGCCAAGATGGGAATGTTAAAGAATTTTAGCTGTATTTTTGAGTATTGGGCTTTTATTTTGGCTGTGTTTTAATCCAACCCTAGAAACCTAACTAAGCCTGACCTTAATTAAAACTAAAACTACGTAGTGCTCTCATTATTGTATTTTAGTTCTTTAGGAATATGAAAGAAAATCATGGGTTAATCCATTCACTTTAGGTATATTCATATTTTTGTGAAAATGATAAGATCTCACAGGAAGATGGCAGAGGTTTTTTGTAATGCGTAGGCAAACTAATGCACCACATGCATGTTGAATTGCTGAAGTTCCCACTGATACTCTTTTTTCTACTGTTGAATTTTCTTTTTTGTTGGGCTGCACTTAGATTCTAGAGAATGAATGCTGTATCTTGTACAGCGGTCCAACCTTGCTCGAGCAGGCTGGGGATAAGGCATTGCACATTTAGATGTGGGTTATTTTTTTTTTATATATATCTTGGTTTCTCTACAACTTTCCTCACAGTAGGTTTAAAAGCACCTATTCATCATGAGGTACAACCATAATAATATAAAGAGTTGACAAGCTTACCCCTAAGGTGCCCTCTATCATGGCTGTAGTTTAAGGATTTGAAGATAAGTAAAGGAGAACTCAAGGTGAATGAGTCTGTAAGGCTGTAGACAGTGGAGTTTATTGAGGCCTTAGCCATGAAATGTGACTGTTCAGAAGCTCTTGCTGAAGTCATACAGAGTTCAGTGGATGCCTGTTGTTTACAGCTGTGGGTAATAATAGCCCAGTTAGTATGACTTTGTATGCTCTGAATTGTTTGGCTCAAAGGTAACTACAGTATCGCTTTTTTGTAATTACACAGAAAGACTCCCTTCTCTCTGCTCAGTTGAGGTGACCCTCGATGATTTGCACAAGCACACTTTGTATTCATAGGATCTTTCAAGTTTGGACAAGCTCCATTCTCTGTGCTGCAGCTCAGAGGAATGACAGACAGCTACACAAGCGCAGCTGCTTCTGTCTTAACATCCTGTTGGCTTTTAAAATGTTCTTGGATAATCAGATCTGCTGCCTCTTGCATAAAACTCTTCTAGGCTAAAGCTCTTTGAAAGGAAACATCTAGCTGGGGCTGGGGATATTTTGACTACCTCATTATTCATGGCATGCACAACCCCTGCTGTCTTAGCTCTGTGGGACAAACAAATAAGCTTGAAGTGTTAAGTTGTGAATTTACTTCAGGAAGACCTGGGCTCAGATGCATGACTAATTTTGAGCAGAGAGTTTGATGAGGTAGTCAGAATACTAGCATCTTGTGCAGAAAGCAGTTTACAAGATGAAAGTGTCTTTATCCAGGTCACTAATGTAGTTTATGCCGTTGCCTATTGGCAAGTCAGTCTGATGTTTTTCTTGGAAATTTGGTTCCTCTTATAATATCCTAAATTCTGTGGAGTGGAAATTGCTCTGTGAAATGCTGTCTTAAATTATATACAGACAATTGATTATAAAAATAGAATTGGGGATATTGAGAGAACTGCAAAAAGAACAGCTGGATCCTTTTGGCAGATGATGGTTCTGCCCTTTTTGGGGTAATGTGCTGCTAAATTGTGTCTGGTGTTGACTTGTTTACTTTTCCACTTCTTCCTTTATTCCAATCAATATCTTATTCCAAGAAGACAGTAATACAAAGACGACATGAAGTATAGACTATTTTCTCAGCAGCACTAGCGGGGAGCAGTATGTAATGCGGGTTTGCTGTGTGTGACTGAAAACTTAGAAGTCAGGGTGCAAGGGGAAAGTCAGGGATTTCCTACTCGTATCTGGGGATATCCAGTCATCCTTTATTCCACCTACATGGAAGCTTGAGTGCCAAAATCCTGAATCTCAGGTGAAAGTTTTGTTGATTCATCTTTTGTCTCTCCAAACCCTTACTAATGCTTACATTTCTTAGGCCTTCCCTGTGTTGTGTCCGTACACAGCCAATATCAGATAGGTGCTAATATCCTGCCTAACCTCTGTCACAGTTCTGATTTAGTTTAAAAGCCACCACAGTTCAGTTGAGTCACCTAACACAATGACAGTTCCTGTCTTTCACAAATCCTCATAAATTTCCTGCAGAAAAGTTGGAAGCTTTGCTTCTGACCAACACCTGGAGCTCCTGGGGGGAACACAGTGTATGGTGCCTGTGTGGAACCAGTGTACCTTGGAGCAGAGCTCAACAGCTGTGTTTTTGGAAGTATTCTTGGAAAGGTTCCTGGTACATAGGTTAGATCACAGTAAATTGAGAGTTTGTCAGCTGAGGATGGTGATATATTGATACAAAGTGAAACTCAGTCAAGTGGACTGTGGTCATAAACACCTCTCTTTTTTTCTTTTTTTTCTTTGTCTTTTTCCTAGGGTTTGTGAACTAGAAGAACTAGGAGAACTGTCTCCTTGTTGGGAAAGCCTTCGCCGACAAATAGTTACACAGTACCAAACAATTATTTTAACTTACCAGGAAAATTTAACTGACCTGCACCAGTATAAAGGTAATTTTTTTTCATAATAATGTGATTCTTCTCAACTAGGATTGGGAACTCGGAATGTTTTCATTAAATGAATAAAAAATGGTATTACAGTATAACCCCGCTGCATTGCAACCCCTCCATTACGACCCTGCGGATTTGCGAAGAGAATTTCTCACAATTCAGTTTCAGAGATCTGCGAGTTTCCCCGCCTGACGCATGCGCAGTGCCTCTGCTTCACCGAGGGGCGGTGCCAGCTCTCCCTGTGGGGTGGGACGGGCCTGGCCCTGTGGTGAGGGTGCGCGGTTTCTCTGGCTCGCTGTGGCGTTTAGAACCCTGCAGCACCGTGCCCCGATCCCTGACCCGCTCCTGTGTGTCTCTATGCCCAGTCCCTACAGTGGAAGGGTCACACCTCAGTATACCCCAGGCGGCCGCTGAGACCCAGTGCAGCACTGCCACAAGACATGCCGTTCCTTGTTCCTCAAAGCCCAGTCAAAGCCCGGGCAGCACTGCCTCTCCCAGGACTGGTGAATGTTAAAGGGAAAGAAACTCCAATACTGACCGCCTGCCCCCGCCATAAGTGGTACGGGGTGTCACAGTGTTGCAAAGTTAACGCTTCCAAGGCTCCAAGAATGCCGACCAGAGCCCGGGGACACCCCTTTCCCACCGCAGAGGCAGGGTGAGCACGTGAGGTGGCAGCAGCCAGGTGGTGGCTGCAGAAGCGGCTGGGACGGTGCCGACCTCACGGCTGCGCCACACTGGCAGCCCCGGTGGGCCAGGACAGCATGAGGCTGGCCACTGGAACTGGGGGAGCAGCATGAGGTTTGTGCTGCCGGTGGGGCAGTGTGAGCACGCATGGTCACACCAGCCCAGCCCCGGCAGCAGCTGCAGAAGCGGCAGTGAGGCCAAAGAGAAGTCTAGGGATTCTCGGGGGGGGTCTCTGGAGTCAGACAAGGCACAGAAACTCTTCCCTTTCCTCCACTGTGCTATGAGAGCCTGTGGGGAGGAGTCAAAGAGGCTCCCCAGTGCTCCTGATTGGGTGGGGGTGGAGCAATGGGCATGGCCTGTGTGCATATTAATGACCTGCGTATATTTGCGAATTTGGAGTTCTGCGTGACCTCTGACGTGACCCGTTTCTCACAAATGAGGGGGTATAACTGTATTGTGTTTCTTCTCTTCATTAACATTCATTGTGAGTTTCCTCATTTTCTGGGAAATATTTGTCTGCTCCATTCTCTTATCTTACCCTGTAAGTAGAGAACAAATACATATAAACTAACAGAATTTTGGGGGGTTTTTCTTTTAACCTTCTCTGCTTTAGTTTCAGTACGTAGCAAATGATGACTGAAGCTTCTTGAATATTTTAGCATAGGCACAAGGAGATGGTTTTTATGGTTACTTTTCTCTTGCATTTCTCAGGTCCTTCATTTAAAGCGAGTAGCTTGAAAGCTGATAAAAAATTGGAATTTGTTCCTACAAATTTGCATATACAGAGAATGAGAGTCCAGGATGATGGAGGATCAGGTATCTGGTTTTTTCTCTCTTTCTTCACCTTATCCTATTACTTTTCTCTCCATTTTTTTGATTTCCATTCTCAAACATACTGCCAAATTTTTACAAACTACTGTACTAGCCTCAGATTCCAGATCTCTTTGCAAAAGAAGAAGACTAAGTATAATTATTACTATTCTGCAGGTGGCAAAACTAGGTTCTGGAGTTAACTATACCCAAGGTGGCACAAGTTAGCTTTGTACTCTGATTAGGTTAAGCTGCTGTGTCCTTTCCCATAATTTTGATTTATAGCAGAATAGCAAAGGTTCTGACTGCTTTCTCACGTTAAACTTGTTGCTTTTTCGTTGCTTTTTCTCTGGAACCATCATGTTACACAACATCACAGGTTTGTTCATGTTAAGCTTGTTTCTTCATTAGTGTCCCAGGTTTCTAACAGTATCCCTTCTTCTAACAGTAATTCTCACTAACCATGGACACACTTTTCCCACATGTCCATGTGAGGGATTACAGTAATGGCAGGTTTTGTGTAGAGGCCAGTGTTCAAGACTTCTTTTTAACTATCAGTCTTCTAGATTAAGGAACAGAGAACCTGCATTCACATATGGGTCTTTCACCTCAAAAAGTACTGGATGGATTTCCAGGGCCTCTAGAAGAATTCAGTTTCGTGTGTCCTTCAAAACACTTCCACAAAGTTTTCTAAAAATTATTTGCAGAGTAGTTTTTGAACTACATTAAAGATGACAAGCTTTCATTTGTAAGTTCTTTTCGTCCATCCCAGATCAGAACTACGACATAGTCACCATAGGAGCACCAGCAGCTCACTGTCAAGGCTTTAAATCAGGTGGCTTGCGGAAAAAGCTGCATAAATTTGAAGAGGCAAAGAAACAGTAAGTAGAAATGTTGTTGTCAGCTGCTATTGTGCCTTTTTCCTCCTGTTCCATTCTCAGTGTTTTGGAGAATAACTCCATTCAATGTTTTTCTTGCATTTCATTCAATAGTTCTACTATAAAATGTGAAGATTTTTCTGTGGGATTTTTTTTTCTGAAGAAAAAGAGGAAAACTGGTTTCCCCTTTTTTTTACTGTATTTCTTTCTTTACTGGTGGGCTCTTTTAATAGCCTTTTATGAAATCTTTGATGTTCCTGAATACTTGTTGATTCATTTAGTGTAGCTATTTTAGGTATTGGGTTTGGGCTCTGCCCAGTTGTGGATTAGAACATTTATCTGTAGAACCTCCTCAGCTGCACTACATCATGCTTTCAACCCGTTGTTTTCAGTAGACTTTCACCCCTCTCATAGTTTCAAGGTCATGTTCCTGCGCTTTCTCTAGCAGGAAACAGCTGTCCCTGGTTGGTAAATTCCATGTTGACAAAGTGGGACTATTGCTTGTGGCCTTTCTGCATTGCCTAAAGGTTTATGCACAGATGAGGCTTCTGAATCTGGACTCTGCTCTACTGAGTATAAGGCAGGATACTTTACCTCCACACTCGTGTCTTCAGGGACTGTCTAGTGACCTTTGGAAGTGCAGCCATGTGCACTAGAGGAAGATGCAGAAACTGAGAAGGTCACATATGCTAAAGGGAGCCACATGCATGGCACCCACTCCAGCTTGTGAAGAAGAGATAGTGCAGTATGGGTCTGTATTATGAGAGCAAGACAAAGAATCATTGTAGGTAGGGGAAGAGTGACCTTGATCATGCACTTCCAAAGAAAGGATTATTTGAGTTCAGAGCTGATAGCCGGAGGGAGTGATGTGGGAACCAGGCTCTGCCAGCTGCAGAAATAATTTTGGCAGTAAAGAAGTGAATAGCAGCATCCCATGAACATCAGTCAGATAGGTACTGATAAAAAGATTGGTGCAAAAATATGCCTCATGCAATTGTTCAAGGCTTACAGAGTGCACTAGGATAGGACCAGAAGAAACTGGAAACACTGGTATGCTAGGCTCACCCTTTCTGTTCTTTTGAAAGCAGCATTGCTTTCTGAAATAACACCTTCTGTCACCCTAGCCACTGAAGTGGTGTGTACTCCTGCAATTTGTAACTTCCCACAGCGTATTTGTTTCCTTTCCCCCCTCACCCAATAATTCAACTGATTGGAGGACTTAATGTCTATCCGGTACTTTTCCTCTAAGCTTTTCAGAACTGTTCCTTCTGGGCCCATGAAAACTGCAGGTTCAACATGTGATGAATAACTTATTTTTAGTACTTCTACCTTATCATGAAAGCCAGTATAGTAGAACTGAGATCCATCTCCTCAGTTTCATTATGACATTCAAGTCCTTATTTCATTGGCATAACTGTGCTTGGTGTGTTCACATTTCCCCAGAACCGCACATGGGCATCTGGCAATACATGTTTTTTTGCTTCAAAGTTTGATCTTTATGTACCTGCATTGTTGAAAAAATGACTCTAGTTATTTCCCCGAACATACTTTGTTTTGTTTCTGCTTCCGGTATTTGCTAACAATCTGCTAATTTTATTTTGGTTTTTTGTTTTTGTAGCAGTTATGAGGAGTGTTGGTGAGTTTTCTGTTTCTGAGAGCCCTATAGAGAGGGTTTCTGTTCTTTGGGTTGTTTTATTTTTGTTTTCTTTGGCAAAGATCTGGTGTGTTTTAAAGTGTGCAGGGCTTTTTAATGTCATGCATCACAGCATCCCTAGTTGTGCTCTAAGTAATTGTAGCTGCTTTGTAGAACATAATGTGTGAATATATTTCATTTCATCTGCAATGTTTGTTTGTAATGAACAGCTAGCTTCCTGGCTCTCTCTGATCATAAGAAATTAGAAATCAGAACATAAGAATTTGCGTTCTATATCTTTTCCTTTGTTATTTCCAGTGAAAACTGCCTGGAATGAGAAACTTTCTGCCAGAGGTAGAAGACAATTAAGATAACTCTATGTATTTTTAAATCTCAATAGTGATAGTTTGGGCATGGTTTTTTTTGTAATCCATGTCTTCATTTAAACAATTTCACTTAGCTTTGTTTATTTTTCTTCATGTTGGGATGTTCAGTGTTATGAAAACATTACTCCATGGTTCAACAGTGCAGAAGTTCTGCTCTAATTTGCTCATATTAAGATTGAACCCCTAATTCACTGAAAATTTAAGTCTGACTTGTTACAGTTTACTGGTATAGTAAAATGAGAGCTGTTCATTTGAAAAAACAATTGCAGGTTGGAAAGTAAGTATATGTGAACTTTACACCATAAATTTTTCCCCCAATCATCCCAGCAAATGTTTGTGGTTAAAAATATAACAATTCCTAAATCAAATCTTAATATGCTGCATGGCCATTCCTGCCAAATATGTCTTTATGCATGTTAACCACAGTGTCTTGGAAAGAAATTGCTCAGAGGAATTGCCACTAAAATCACCTGTCACATGAGCACAGATTGCATACAAGAAAAGTCCTAAAAGCTGAGATTTAAGTTGCTGTATGGCAGAGAAGTACTGGGGAGTGGTTGTTCTCTGCTGTACTCAGGTGGCTGACCAGAGCACAAACAAGGAAACTTTCCAGAATCACTTCTGCATTACATCCTTTGGAAACAAATCCCTCATCTTTTTTTCTGTAATGAAGCTCAGACAGGTACTGGCATAAAGGTCCCTCCTTGCCTTAATATCAGTTAAGGGACAACAACTGGATTTGTGACATGATTTTAAAGCAGGCCCCATGCAATCCCCCTGTCTTACCTCACAGATACAATGCAGAAGTTAATGGCGTTGCTCTAAGGATTGCAGAGGAATTCATACTCCCTGAAGATTGTGATCTGTCGTACCCATGCCTGGAAAAGAAATTTATCTCCATAGGTATTTGCTTAGCGTGGCTGTGTCCATTGAGCAGTGCTGAGATTGGTGGAAACAGTAGGTTCTTCTGTGCTGTTGCGTATTATGCTAAAGCCATTCATAACTGGAAAAATAATTTAAGATAATATACATTTGATGTCACCTCAGGCTTGATGCCATGTCATGAATGGGCATTGCACTTGTCACAACTGGAGCTGGTGTAAAGGATGTAAAGGTGGTCTTTGCATGCCTTTCCTAGTGGGAAGAAAAAACCCAACAGATTGTATGACAAAGGGAGCAGGGATCAGTTGGTTCCAAATACCTAACTGAGAGCACAGCTTCAGCTTTACATAATTTTCTAAGCTAAAAGGCAGCTTTTGTGGATGGCTTTTCTCAGTATTAAATCACCTCTTGGAAGTGCTATTCTCTTGCCAGCAGTTCCAGAACGTATCTGTGCTGGACTGGATAACCAACTTTTTTGGACATCTAAACTTAAAAGAACATAGCTGCTGTATCCTAGTATAAAGATATGTTTCATTGGTGTAGTTTATTTGCCTTACTGTTTGAAAAAGGCTAAAATTTGTTACTGCTTTATATTGTCACAGCTGAGTTTATAGTGAGGAGAGTTGTGTCATGTCCCCAGTTTAGTATATTAAGTGTAAGCTAACAGAAACTACACCAAGGACTGTGTCCTTGGATTGGCCTAGAGATACAGGTCGGTTTTTCACATATGATAAAATTGCTTTTGCTGGTGTAACCTGATTCAGGCCTACAATAAAGGAAAGTATACTAGCACAAGGATTTTTTGGTTAATATCACAGTGTTTGCATTATGGATCTGGGTGGCATTTCTGTGTTAGAAGGAGTGCAGATTTTCTTTTCGTGGATAGCTATGTGATAAAACAGGTTTGTAAGCCAGGCTTCAGTGAAGTATCTGTGTAGTAAGGAGAAGGGGCAAGCTGTTTCTGCAAACAGCGGTTCTGTGTCTAGTGGCAAAGTCTGTCACCCACATTCTTCTCAGCAATACTGTCCCTCTGGTATACAAACTCTACACACCGGCCCTTGACCAATGTGCAGGTCAGATTAGTAAATCTGCATCTGAATGCTTTCAAGAAAGGCAGAGAAGGCTCTAGGGTCATGTTCCTGCTGTGCAATTGCCCACCGGCCTTTCACTGTTGATTGCTAGCTTAGGTAAATTTTTGTTGTCTGCCATAAATTCCCCAGCATGCCACTGTAATGTGTGTACCTCTAAATCAATTCTGCCCCTAAAATCAGTCTTCCTTTTTCAGCACTTCAACAAGTTCCCAATCTATAATATACATCCCACAGGACATTGTTAGAGCAAAAGAAATTATTGCACAGATCAACACCCTGAAAACGCAAGTCAGTTACTATGCAGAAAGGCTCTCAAGAGCTGCCAAGGATAGATCAGCTAATGGCCTTGAAAGAACACTTGCCATCCTAGCAGACAAGGTAGGAGAATAATTCATTTTCTCACTAAAGCAGAGTGTATTTTTTTCCTGTCTGTACCTTTAGTAGGATTTCTTGAAACATCTGTTTTACCGTGTTCAGTAGTGTGTTGTAATAAATACAGTCCTAAAGAAAAAAACCCCTTAGATCAACTTTTAAAATTTCTACTTTTAACATACTTGCCTTTACTTTCTCTTGAGAGTGCAGTAGAGAGCAATTTCTTCTGATTCCCTTTACTCATTCCTCATATTCCAGTAATGTGCATTCTTTACAATTTTTTATATCCTTTTCTGCATAACCACCTGGGATTTTTTAGTGCTCTTGAGTCATCTGTCAAGCAGCAGCAACAGTGTAAAAGTTAGTGAATTCGTTATTTTTCCGGTGGTGGAATAAGGAATAGTGGTGACACAGCATTTGCTTGAATGACAGTGATGTAAACCAGTCGTTTCTTGATGTGTGCTCACAAAACCCAGACTGGACCCACAGCTGAACACAATCTTACTTACAGGGAGGAAAAAACCCAAATACAGTTTTGTACTGACCCCTTCTGTCCTTGAAGCAGATCTGAAGGTTGTAAATGGCAGCAGTGGCCAATCAGCTTGCCATAAATTGTCCCAGTGGAGGGGATACACATACAAATTTGTAGAGTGCAAAAAATAATGTGACCTCATGTAAATGTATTATTTATTATAACACTCACTGTAATACAGTGTGTATAACTGATCTGTGAGATTTTCTACACCAGGATAATATCTATATACATGTAATGCAAAGTCTTTACAAGTAAAGTCTTATTTGTTGGTTTTTTAATAGACATACAGGCCACATTCTGTAATTTATAGAAATCCTTTAATACAACATCACCAAATAAGACAGGGAACAGGTTGCATTAATCAGTGGTTTCTACCTTCATGCTTCCTCTTAAGTCTTGTTGTGATTTCAGACAGGATGGTGGAGGTGGAACTTGGTCTCTCTGGTATGGCAACTCTAGTATGGGGTATAAAAATCATATAATCACAGAATATGCTCAGTTGGAAGGGACCCATCAGGATCATTGAGTCCCGACTCCTGGCCCTGCGCAGGACACCCCAAGAGTCACACCACGTACCTAAGAGTGTTGTCCAAATGCTTCTTGAACTCTGTCCAGATTTGGTCCTGTGACCACTTCCCCTGGGGAGCCTGTTCCAGTGCTCAGACACTGCACATGGGTCTGCACCTCATTCCAGGCTTTCACCAAATGGAGAGTGAAGTGCAAATAAAGGCAAATTGCACATTCCTTAGTGAATTTTTCAATAATTGCAAGGCTAATGCAGTAGTGCAATACAGACTTTAGCAAGGCACCATTTGTGTTTTGGGATGCTATACTGTTTTTTAAGGACACTCTGTAAAATTATTCTAAAGCTGACTTCAAGCGATAGTGAGTTTATTTCACAGAATACTGCTTCTTTTTTTCTTTCTGTGAAAAAATACGATATAAATTTTGGATGGAATAATAAAAAGTTGTTAAAATCTGGAGGCGCTTATTGCTTTTTAGACCCGGCAACTTGTCACAGTCTGTGACTGCAAGCTGTTGGCAAATTCAATACATGGACTGAATGCTGCAAGGCCAGACTACATAGCTTCAAAAGCATCTCCAACCTCTGGGGAAGGAGAACAAGTGATGCTGAGGAATGATCAAGATACACTTGTGGCCAGATGGACAGGAAGAAATAGCCGATCTTCTTTGCAGGTGGATTGGCATGAAGAGGAATGGGTATGTTTCCTTAGTGGAGTGATGAATACATTCTTCTTTTTACTTTTATTTGCTCTGTTCATTTTTGATAAGCTCTGCAGCTGCTTGCCAGATGCACATTAAGATTGGTGTTTAGGAGATTGGTCAACTAGCAAAGAAGTTGCCTCTATCCTTTCAGTTACTCCTTGGCATGGGAATACAAACAGACCTTCCTAGATATTTCTGGGTCTCCTAAACAGTGGAAATTTTTACAGTGGGTCCGTAGCTTCCTTGAGATCAGTTCCAAGGGAAAGCAAATACCTGTTAAAGTGGAAAACTGACGATACTACAATGGGCTTGTGCACTTCTTCAAAATAGTGTATTTTGTGTGTTAGTTATACAGGTCAGCCTTCCTATTTTTATTCCCATCTAACTATTTACAACTTGCAGTCTGTCACCATTCTGATTATGGACAGCATTTTAAAACTGATTGCATGAAGTCTTCAAATGGTTTTTCTTCCCACACTGCCTGTCAAAATGAGAATTGGACTGTGCAAAGTCTGTCACTGTGTATTGTAAACAGAAGTTAATTAAATCTCACAAATAAGATTAATTAGAACAATTATTAATATTATGAAAAAACAATTTTTAGAGAGACCCAGTTAATTCTGGAAATGGTTCCTTGCTAGTTTCAATTATTTTGGCATACTTTGATTTAGAGTCAAAGTCACACTAATGAAATATGAATAAAGCTAATTAATTTATTTAAACAGTACTATAATACAGTAATTTTATCTGTTGTGATATAGAAGAAAATATGTATGATTGTATGCAATTATTATGTCAAACACATTTCAAGAATAAACAATAGTGCCAGTTGGAAATCAGAATAGTAATGCAGGAGAGGCACTTAAAACTGTTTGTCAAATTTACTTAGAAAATAGCTTTGCAATTTGCTACTTGCTTGCCCCTACATCTTGTTGGCATTGTGGAATACTTTATTTACATATCCATAATTTGTGTGTGCACATACGTAGCCACATTAGCCCAGAGGAAATTCACAGAGAAATGATGACTAGAATCACAGGAGGAATCTATTGCCGAGGGATTTGTTACCCAATGTCTCTTTTCTTTTTAAATTGAGAAAGAAATGTTTTCTTTTAAGGAGAAAGTTTGGTTGAATGTTGACAAAAGTCTGGAGTGTATTATACAGAGAGTGGACAAACTTCTCCAGAAGGAGCGTTTGCAAAGTGACAGCTGTGAAGATGTTTTCCAGTGTGACACCAGCAGTACTAGTAAGAAAGGTAATCGGGACAGTCGTGCCTACTGGATAAATCCAGAAGATTTTAATGAGACCTCATCATCCTCACCACCATCTTCATCCACACCATCCTGTGCATGCCATTCTCTCAGAAAGACAAGTGCGTATGCCAGACCCTGCTTCTCAGTGCCGCTGTCTTCCTGTGTGCTGGCACCACTCCTAAGCCTCCCTTACACCTTTCCATGTGTTTTTAGTTCAGTGGTGGTGTTAAGCAGTGATATCAGGCAGAAAGGCCTCGTGATGTACTGAGAGCTGCTAAGCCCATTACTTATTTTGAAATAAGTGGTCCTGCTGAAATCATTGCCAAATCCATTAACAGTGGTATTTGGTTTTCACTCTGGGTGTTCTAACCTGGTAAAACCCAGCTGTTTGGGTTAGCGTATGTCAAACACCACCTCTGGTAGCTTTCCTGTTGGCTTCAGCTTCTTTGCAACAATCCAGCCTTATTACAGAGAACCTTAAAAGATAAATAAAAGAGAGAAGTGTATGCAATACTGCAAAGCAAATGGTCCAGCTGGACTGCCAAGACATGGGAGGGGAGCCAAGCAGTCCCATTAGATTGAGCTGAATTTGGATTTGGATGAACTTACTGGAGTTTAAAGCAAATTTTAACCAAAATTGTCAAAAGCTCTATTGCCGAGACAATTATTTAGACTTGTTGTAGCTGGAAGGTAGGAATTGGCAGGGCAAGCTCTCAGTGGAATAATCCAATCAAAATTTGAGCCAAAAATGGATGCTGGATTTAACCCAGCATAAGGTTGTGAACATGTGAGTGAAAGATCTTTATCAGATTTTTAGATTGACATATTTGCAGCTGTGCATTAAGTTTCAGAATTGCTCAATTTACTTATGTACATATTTGACTAATTCTCACATTCTTTACATGTGGTCACTATGATTTGGACACTTAATAGAGCAGGCAGATGAAGCAAAGCTTTAGGAAGATTATGTTTTCATTTCCTTTTTCCTGTTCTGTCTTATGATTTGATGGCCCTTTGTCCCTTATGTGTGTCTGTGACTTCATGTCCATCCCATTGTTAGTATTGCAGTGGAAGGCAGTACCTTGAAAAAAAGAAAGCAAAAAGGAAGTTAAAATAAATGCTAATGTATTTTTGTGTACTTTTGCATATGTTACATATAGTTTGTTTAGTATTAAGAATACTGTATTTTTCTAGATTAGACTGACATTTTTGTGTATTATAAAGGAATAGGACAGTTGGTTCTTCTTTCAGAATATTAACTTAATCTTTGACTAAATGTCTTCTACCATTTTGATACCTATAAATATTTTTATTTGCTAGCTAATTTACTTGAAGTTTTACATGTAGGTACCTGAAAGTTCAATCAGTAACTTTCAATGCACGTTCACATCAATGATTAAAAGTTGTGGATTTTAAGTACTAAAAGAATAGGAAAAATCTGTGATGGGTGACATCAGAGGCTTCTCCTAAGACAATCTGAGACTGAAAACAGAACCATAATTTTCTTTTATTTTCAAGTGGGCGTTGCACTGTAGTATTTTCATCTGACACTTTGATCCTCCCAATGAGGTGAGAGTGGAATTCTCACAGGTTTCACCAGTGAGATTTCAGCCCTTAATATGTAGTCTAAGGCTTGTGTGTTACCTGTCTCAGAAATTGTATCACAGAATTTTGACTAAGGTATCAAAGTACAGTTTCTCTATTACTCTTGCTTTATGGGTGCTTTATAATGTCATTTTCTGTTAAGTGTATTGAACTTACTGCTAGTCTTTTGCTCTTGTGTTTAGCAGCCTTACTGCCAGCTTATTCTATAATTGCAGTAAGCCAGTGGTTCTCAAATTGTGCCCTGTTGATCACTGGGCATTGACAGGCAACCCACAGCAAGCCTCTGAGCTAGCAGGTACTGGGCTTTCTCCAAGTCCCCATCCAGGTGATCCTCTGATCACAAACAATGGAGTGGGGGAGACAGCCCATGCCCTTGGTGCCTGCAGGCAACCAAGTATTTCTGCTGAACTCCTCTTGATCCAGTAAAAGTATTTGAGAACCCTGGCATTGAGCATTTGAGTTGCTTATATTGAATGTATTGCTGCTCCTTAATCATGCATGTTGCCCCTCCATTTCTGTGCAGATTGCAGCCCTGCTCCGGAAGAATCTGGCCCAGGTATGTGCATTCATGGCTTCTGCTTCTTCTGAAAATTGCAGGGGTTTGTTCATGGTTAACTGAATGTTCTGGTTTGGACACCAATGGGGTTGTTTTCAAAGAAAAAATGGATGAGAAACCATTAAGAGAAACACCAACTTTATTGAAAGAAATNAACCCACGAAGATGTTGATAGAAAGCTGCATCCAGGTCCAAATAGATTAGATTAGGTAACAGGTGATAGGTTGGACTTGATGATCTCTATGGTCTTTTCCAACCTTACTGATTCTGTGATTCTGTGATTCTCCTCCTCAGCAGCCAGGCAGAAAGACGCAGGGAAACAGCAAGGAAAGCAGGGGCTCCTAAGGAAAGGCAGGAGAACTCCGGCTGCACCAGTCGTTCCAGCAGCAAGCTCTCACCAAAGGCACTGAGGAGAAAAAAAGCCGTGTCTGCCGTTGTGTATCAGTATTTAAAGGCTCTTTTCCCATCACTCCAAAAAGGCAAAAGCCCAGGAACCGAGGCCTCGAGGGAATTGAGGTCCCACCCTCTTCAGTGGCTCGCTTATCCCCTTTTTAGGGGATACTAACTACCACTCCCAGAGTTCTCATGGGCAGTTCCCGACATGAGTCCTCCTATTTGCCTTGGTCCCTCTCCTTCCCCCACCCTCCCCGAACTCGGGAAGGGCAGGGGGAAAGAAAGAGGGAAAGGAAAAAAACAGTTAAAACTTTCCCTCTGTAAACATGTAAAAAGAAACCTATGACACCAAACCCATGACACTGAACAAAGTGCCTTGCTGTTAAGATTGACCCTTTTGAAATGGTAATGCTCTGTAACGGCGCATGAGTTACCTAAACTATTGAGAAGTTATCATTTCCCGAGAGTGCAGGGGTTTACATGTTCATTTCTCCTGTCCAGGTGTGTGAGAGCACTTGTTCATGGCCTCTTTGGTTTCTCCAGTTGATGCGTTTTAGCAAACTTATGTAGGTGACAATGGTTTGAGGGCTGTTCCAAATGTCATTGAAGTCTGTGGGAGTCTGGTATTTCAGTCCTTTCATATAAACAGCCCTTTCATATGTGCTGTTGAGCTGGCCTTTCTGAAGGAGAGCTCAAGCAGAACAGTCTGCAAGGCTGATGGAAAATCTCTGTTATGGGTACACACTAAACAGTATTGGTCATTGCAAGTCTAATGCTTCAAAATACAGAATTTAGGCATCTCATCCCACTGTTAACCTTCTTTCTTCTCTCCTTGTACTTCCATACACTTGTGTTACATTTACAAGATCTGAATAATATTCCTCTTCAGTACAAATCTCTCCCATATAGGTGGCTGTAGTTTCTTCCATTTGGAAGTGGTTTAATCTGAGTTCAGTGAAGGTTCAGTCTTTGTACTGTTACAGAGTGGGCTCCTGCATTTAGTGTAAAAAAAGGGAAATAAAGCCTCAGTGCAGCTATGATTTTCATCCTCGCAATGTATAGTAATGTTTTTCTCAGCTACCCACCCTGTTTCCTTCTATCACTGAGAAAATACTTCTAATAAAAAGAAGGCTCAACAAGTTTTGGATTCTTGGAATATCCTGTTAGTTTTTGCAAAATACAAATGTGTTGCATAAATATATGCTATTCTTTGTTTTTAAGATGGGAGTAATTAAAAGCAGACAAGTTTGGTTCCCACATGTAGCCAGACCTGCACATTAAACTTAAGGGGCTGAAGCTGTAGTGTAATGAAGCAGTTAAGTGCTTGTTCAAGTGGATTGCTTGTTATACTTTACTAGATCAAGGCTGAGTAACTACCATTTAATAAGTTTTAGAGATCATGAATCATTGCAACCTTGACCTTAATCAAGGGCAGTACTGCGTGCCCAGTACTTTGATTTATATATTCTAGGGTGGTTTTATTAAGCAAGAGACTAAAAATACTTTTTCAGGTCTCTGGAGAACAGCTGTTTTAGTAACATTTCATTGCTCTGGAGAAGAGAGACTCTTAGAGGAAAAAGAGCAAGAACCTTTCTCTCTTTCCCCCACCTCTCTGCCTCTTCCTTCAAAGTACCACATTTGAAAATGTATGTTAAGGTATGACTGGTCAGCAGTAATCAAAAGCAAAATGGCAAAAACTTACGGGGCCAAGTCTGATCCTTATTTAATGGCCAGAATTCAGTTGCAGGTGTTTGAGAGGAGACTGCAGGATTTGCCTGTTGCTGTACAATATAAAGTGCTGAAAGGAAATGTCAGGCATCCTGATGTTTTGTGCAAGGCCAGTAACTTACAACACGAGCTAGAAAACTGATAAAGAAGCAGGATCTGTGTCCAAGGCATACCAACAGCTAGCTTGTACTAGGTCTCTGCCTGTTGTGTATCTGTAACACCATGTTGCATCTTCATTGTTTCAGGCCCTACATAAAATACTCTGATCTATGGATCTCCTCAGTGGAGTCCATAATAGGTTTTTTTTAAGATCATTTCACAGAACATAACAGTGGAGCTCAGAGTAGATTTTGAATTAGAATTGGAGCCTTGTGGTGTTTGAAAGTGCCATTGACTGATTTGATAGAAAATGCACTTTCAGTAGTAAAGTTCTGTTAGGAAGATTAATGAGGGGAAGACAGAAGGCTGGAGAATCCTGGTGAAAGCTGAACACTGAGTTTTTTCACATTTATTGTAATGGTGCAAATGAAACTTTCCAGTCTGATTTGAGCCTGGGAGTGCAATTCCTTTTACTCCTGTTTACAGTTAATAGCAACTACCATTGACTAAAAAATTGAAAGAACACAGGTGAAGTAGGTAGCATAAAGTATTTAGAATTTTGCAGACTGAAAAGGGTTTGTTTTTTCATGGCCAAAATTTTAAACCAAGAGAATACATAGCACAGAGGATTTTTGCTCATTACCCTGTAGGAGCCCCTGTGTTGCATGTGAGTGTAGGGAGCAAAAACATCTAGCAATGGCTTTACTATATTCACCAGTGTACTTTGTCATTACCACAGGTAAACATGTCTTTCAAATGATGTGCTGCCAGACACAATACAGTCTTAAATCTCCTCTGAGTTAGCAACTCCAAACATGTATGTACATCCAGGCAATGAAATGATGATGACGATGATGATGTGCTGAGAGATACTTTCAGTTCTTCTTGTAATTCCCATTTGCTTACAGAAATGTTCTTAAATGCAGTAAGAAACACTGATAGTATAATCTGTGTTTTGCTTTCTAAGTGGTCACAGGGCTGTGTTATGACATCTGACTAATTTTGAGAGAAAATACTTAAAGGAATGTAAGACAAGCTTTCTTTATACTTTCCTGTTCTTTTGATGTTCCCTGCTTTTTTATGACAATGGAACAGAACCAAACAACTCGGTGTAGTTTTATTAGTGCGTAGAACAAAAGCCAAAAGGATAGTTTTGTTAATCTTGTCAGGTATGTTTCTGTTAGCAGACTTCCAGATTTCCCCTCTTTGGCTGGTTATCAAAGAAACATTTGTTATTACTAACTCGTAGTCAAAATCCTAAACAACTTCCTTTCAGGGGCTTGAAATGTCTCATTTGTGCAGGTTCTGATCTGTGGATTGCCTTGTTCCTACAGCCAACTGGGCTGGGAGTTCTGTTCGTGAGCTCCAGTGCTTTGTAAAAATAAAACACATTGTTCTTCCCTTTAAAAAGAAAAGTGTTCTTCTGTTTCACCCTTGCATTAAGTAGGGCAAAACCAAAGCCCTGTTCTGTTTTCTTTTTATATTGCTAAATAATTGTTTATAAATTCATGGAAGTGTTTTTTTTTTAATTGGTGATTGATAACGACAAAAGATGAAAGACGGAAAGAAAAGATACTGAGCATGTGGAATATTTTAAGGCAAAGCAATCTCTTAGGGAGAAGGAATGGCACACGATTTGGGCAACCCAGTTTCATTTCTGTGCTTCCTGTCTGGGACCTTGACCTGAATTCCTCTGGGTCATGTCTTGTGTATTTCAGTGGAGGAAGAACTCCAGAGTACTTCAAGGATCTGAATGATTCCCACCTAAATCACTATATTTAGTATTTCTTGTTTACTACCTCTAAGCCTAAACCAACTCAGGAGACACAAAACACTTGGAAGAATGCCTGCCTTAATTTCTCACCTCTGGGCCTTGTTCTTATGCTGCAAATAGGAGATAAGCATCATCTTGGCTCTCTGAGATGCAGTAAGGATCAATGAGGTGTTGAGGCAGTTGAATGGCGTACCTTTGAGTCCACAAAGGATTCAAAGGCAAGATATGTACAGTGAATCCCTGCTGCTTTGCAACCTCTCCATTACGACCCCGCCCATTTGCGGGGCAAATTTTTCGCAATTTTTATTCAGGCGTCTACGAGTTTACCCGGCTGTCGCATGCGCAGTGCCTCTGCTCTGCCGAGGGGCGGTGCCGCGGTGCCTGTGGGGTGAGACTCACCCCACCCTGTGGGGAGGGGGCTCACAGTGGCGGCACCGTGCCCCCCTCCCTGACCCAGGAAACTGCCCCATGATATATACGAATGCCCCACAATATATACGAAACTGGCCACGAGGCCAGTATGCCTCGCTGAGACCACCGGTGCGGCACAGCCGCAGGGCTAGGGCGCCCGGGAGAGGCCTGGAGAGGCCTGCGGATTCTTGGGGGGGGGGAGGTTCTCCTGAGTCAGAGTGTGCTCAGTAATGGTTCCCTTTGTTCCCCCATGCTCAGAGAGCCCGAGGGGAGAAGCAGAAAAGTGCCCACAGCGCTCCGGAGTGCCAGGGGGTGGGGCAATGGGCATGGCCTGCATGCATATTAACGACCTGCACTTCTTTGCGAGTTTAGCTTTTCGCGAGGCCCGTGGTCTGACCCGTTTCTCGCAAATGATGGGGTATAACTGTATTTCAGAAAACTAGCAATGACAGAAATTACTAAGCAGATGTTCCCGCTTTCTGTAATACAGTGGACGCTGTCCTGTCTGTCCACGTATGCACGTATGTGAAAGGGTGTGTCTGAACATGAACATGCAGTTATATACACTTCTGTATATACTTAGTCATGTTTCTGTTATGATTTCCAAATCAGCTATTGTATAGTCTGTTCTGTGAGCACAGATCTGGGAACTTTTGATTGGTCTGGAAAGTCATAACAGCCTTGCAGAGTAAAATTCTCTGTTTTCTTCATGCAATAGCCACTCTTTAAGATTACCTAATTGTTACCAAGCAGGGAATAATCATCCAGCCAACACAAAATGAGGTCTAAATGTGAATTATCAACAACTTTGACTTGCAACAGGGTATTTCTTTTTAATGTGTTTGTTTCACATAAAGTACTTCCAGTGCTGCTAATTTTTTTTTTCTTTTAACCAGGTGAATGGAGCGAAGCTCTTTATCCTTTGCTGACCACACTCACCGACTGTGTAGCCATGATGAGTGACAAGGCAAAGAAAGCCATGGTCTTTTTATTAATGCAGGACAGTGCCCCGACAATAGGGCTCTGTCTGAGCCTTCAGTATCGCAGGGATGTTGTCTTCTGCCAAACTGTAAGCAAACAAATATGCATGATCTGGTTGTACTTCCACATACAGTGGG
>WEKX01020871.1:3833-14123 GCA_013390025.1 Pitta sordida | reverse complement strand
ATGAGGCACTTAGTGCCATGGTTTAGACATGGGTTGGTGTTGGGTTACAGGTTGGACTCAATGATCTCCAAGGTCTCTTCCAACCTTGCTAATACTGTGATACTGTGATACATTATTCTCACAATGTAGATAATACTTGCCTCAAGGAACACATGAGGATGAATTTGTTAGCTTTTTAAAAGGAATATGATTTCTCAAAATATCATGTCAGTGCAAAGCATTACTGATTCTCCTACTCCTGTTTTACAGACTGTTGCATTAAGCTCTGCAAAAAACTCTTTTCCATTTTTTCCTGGTTGTTTTTTTTTTTTGTGGAGATTTGATGTTTTGGTGTGTGTGTGTGGATATTATAGATTGAAATGACATTAAGACTTTTCAAAGTTACTAGCAAAAAAGGCAGACATATCAATTCCATGTTGTATGATATCTTGACAACAAGCTTGCTAAGAATCTAGACCTCTGTAAGAGGCTTTGTTGTGTCCAAATATGCCAAAGGACTTGTACTTCTGTCTTTCTAACTACTTTTCACCTGATTTAGTTATCTTTTTGTAGGCTATTGCTGAAACAGATATTTGAATCCTGTAATGGTAGGTTTTAATCAAATGCCTGAATCTTGTTATTGAGTAAATCTCTGTGCTTCAGTCTTTCCTATTCTGGGT
The DNA here is from genome assembly GCA_013390025.1 of Pitta sordida. NCBI lineage: Eukaryota > Metazoa > Chordata > Aves > Passeriformes > Pittidae > Pitta > Pitta sordida. Next base: position 13,464 of record WEKX01020871.1, on the reverse strand, counting down.
ACTCCACTTCACATGAGTAATTGTATTTTACGTTTGGAAAGAACTTATGGAAAAATGACTTAATGGTCCAGAAAGCAGAAAACCTGTTGGCTATGGGGGTGTGAGAGTTTCATGTCCATGGACTGAAATACAAAAAGTTAGAATGTCATGGTTGGTTTCTTACTCCCACATACCTGAGAGAAACTCTTTAAGATCAGTGAATAGAATATCTGTTTTCCATCTGAATTTGACCAGTAAAATTTTGTCCTTTGAAAGTAGAGGGAGTACTTCTCAGCAATACTTTTCTATTTGGACACATTAACAGTTTCTGATGAACAAATATATAATCCCAAAATTATCTGATGGTTTTACTTCAAACAAACCAACTTTGCAATAAAAAGTCTCAATGATAGAACATATTGGGAGTGACTTGCTGAACAAAGCCAACATTTGAACATTTGTTTAACTAATTCTCTCTGTTGCCCAACATCATCTAGGTTAGAAGTTCCTGCTGTGTGGGCTAAGGGGCATCATTGAATCACACTAAACATTAAAAACAAAGAATGCATCATTTTTTCCTGAGAGTGTATTTTCATACACAGCAGGCACTTTCCTCAAGGGATCTGATTTTCAGTTAGAGGAAATGAACCATACCTGTGCAGCAGAAAAATTGCTGAGTGAGAAGGGATATGTTCCATGGACAGATATGTGGCTTTTGTTGGCAATACTTCGCTGTGTTACATGCCTCACAATTCAATGGTGTAAGAAAATAGTCACAAAGGGAAGAAAAGCATTAACCAGTCCAACACGAAGCATGGAGCAATTGTGGATTTCATACAGGTGAATATTTGACTATTTCTTAAATGTAAATTTTATTTTTATTGACTGTGAAATTACACTGTTTTCAGGGTTGGGCAAATAGAAGAAAAAGGGCAATAAAAAATTATGGCAAAAGTGAAAAAAAAGATATTACTGCAGAGAGCAGTAGATGTAAAAACTGGTACAATGCTTAAGGTCAAACCTTGCTTCAAAAGCTGCCAAGGTGTTGGTGTTGGAAGGTGTTGGAAAAACACTGGAACTATAGAAGCTGTAGTTGGCTCTGTACCATCTCTAGTCTTCTCAGCAGAAAGAATCTTTACTCCTGTCAATGCAAAGTAGGTCCTGCATTGATTCTGAGACAAAAGACAAAACAGCAGTACTGAATAACGATCCAAATCACTTAAAAAACCAACTCAAATTGATGCAGTGAGCAGTTTACCTGTTGTTCCATATTTACTTGAAGTCACCAGAAAGACTTTCACAGAATTCATCAGGTGTTCAATTGGACCCTTAGCAGAAAGGAAGACATGACTCTGTTTTATTGGCTACCATAAAACCAGAGCAAAAGAATGTAAGAGCTATTGGGTTACAATACCTTAATAATGGTGTATTTGCAATAGAGGGGAGTGGGAATGTAGTCTTACAAATGTGAATGCCCTGAAGATACAGCTGGGTAGACACTATAGAAATAAGGCCGATACATCTGTGGACTGCATTTTTCTAGTTTGGATGAGGAACAAGTTTGTGAATTCCTCACTGACCTCAGAGTTCACGCTTGGATCATGCAGAGTGGGTCTCTGTTTCTGAAACTAAACTGCTAGAAATGCTCCAGGAAAGCACCTGCCTTTCAACTGCTAACGGGTGTTGAATGAGTGGAATCAGACAAGCTCTAGTTTTCAGCAAAGCATTTAAAACTGAATATGGACATCACATCCTTGTCTTGGACTCTTCTACCTCCCACATTCTCTCTTTTCAAAACACATTACCTACTGAAGTTAGCCATAGTCTATATGACTTAAATTCAGTAATTTGTCTCTGACCCAAGAGATGTGACCTGAACACCCATGCACGCATCAAGATCTGTGAGATGTCAGCCTTCATTACCACCTAACTTTTCCTGTTGCATTTGTATAGCTGGTCTTTATTTATGGCCTGTGGAAGCAAACATCCTTATCACCTCTTATTTTTCTCTGTGCTTATTTTTGTTGCAAAAATCAATAATTTGTTGCATTGTGTAATTCTGTGGAAGGGTAAGCAGTGGATGCTGCTTCAGTCTAGAAGATGAAGTTTTCTGTTGTGTCATTTCCATGTACTGTGTGAGTATTTCCAGCCACGTCCCTCATTGTCTGGTGAGTACAGCTTTTTTGTTGTGGCATTTATTCATTTGTTGACTAACACCTACTAACTTCAATGTTTTGTGCTCAGTTGTCTTCCATAGCTATCTTCCAGAAGTCAATCTTTTATTTCCTAGGCTGATTCATGCAGCCATCAGCTGGCAAAGCAGTAAGGCTAGGGCTGTAAGTCTGAGGAAAGTGGTACCATGAAATAAAAATTAAAGTAGAAGATAACTGTGGCATTTGATAATAAGACTTGTGAGATGATAGCTGTGTAAGTAGCCTGCTACTCAGTGCTCTGTCAAGTGGAATAAGATATTCTTTTTTTTTCTTTTTTAAATAACAATTGATTTTGATTTTTTATTAAAGGAAAAAGTGTATTTATGACATAAGATTGATAATATGGCCATAAGGATGTATTTTATTGCAAGTGGTTGATTCAAGAGTACAAATTCTTTATGGTTCAAAGATTTTTTGCTTTGCATTTGATCCCCCCATTTTAGGGTTTTTTTTGCACAGTGTTTTCAGGTCCTGAGTTGCGGCTTGGGTTTTTTGCCTGTTTCCAAATTCAAAACCTCCCAACTTCACCAAAACATATAGAAGACTGTGCAAGTCTTTTTACTGACTTTAGTTTATACAGGAAAACACTCTCCCCTTTTTTTACCTAAGATTTTAGTGGTAATCATTCTGAATGGTCCCACTATTGTAGGACAGTAATCATACAACTAAATATATAAGTAATAATAATCATATATTTGCTGTTTTAGCACTCAGACTGGTCCTCCTTGGAGAATAAAGAGAGGAGAGACAATTCAAATTTTGGGAAAACCAGAATGAATTAACAGATTCATTCAGGCCTGGAACCTGCGACCAGTTTCCCAGATGTGAGAAAAGAGGAATACCCCCAGGATTCCAGTCTATTTCTATCTCCAGCCTGTGTTTACTGAATTCTGTTGTTTGTTTCAGTATTTCTGAAGGGGTAGGAATTGGACGTCTATTCATCAGGACAGGATGCAAAGAGGCACCTGATAGCAGTGCTCTGGTAGACTGAATACACAAAAATCCCAATCACATTGATTCTGTAGTTAGATATGGTTTTCTTAACTATATCTGAGGACATACAAAGTTTGGATATTTTTCTGCAGAAGATCTGTAATAACAAAAGCTCTAGTCAGAGCTGGAAACAATGCTAAAGACAAGTTCTTTTAAAACTGATGTCACTATCATGAAGAAAATAGTCACCAGTTTCCCAGTGGAAGTATCAAAGCTTATATATGTAGAATGACTCCATAATAAAATATTAATTTTTTTAACAGAAATGTTAACAGTCTTCTGCTAGGATAAAGCTAAAGGGACTTCTGAAACAAAGTATATAACGTTTGTTCCCATACCACTCACTGATCTGAATGTGACTTCAGAGGAGATTACCTGCCTGGAATTGAATCCAGGGGCTCTTACACTTTCAAAAGAGCACTGGAGTATTGGACGCCTGTGTACTAAGCTGGGATTGCTTCAACAAGCCAGAGTAATGCTCTCTACCTGCTGTTCTCCTCTTGAGAGCTGCAAGCAGGAACAGATGGTGACTCAACAGCCTTTTCAAGATACCGTTTACAGTAATACTGCATGCCATAAGGAAACGGCAATAAAAAGATCCATAGTTTGTACGTTGCAGTCTTCCTACACACAGTTTAACACTGTCCAGTCAAACACAACTGTATTCAGACTTCCTCTGCCCTGACTTTATCAGAAGTTGCAACAGTTTGATGACTGAACTTTAGCACTGAGTTCAGACATCAACAAACCTGCTGGCATGCTACATTTTTATTTATATTTGGTGTGTTAGTGATCATGAAGCCCAGACTTACGGATTTAGTCAGAGTCTTCATCTCAACTCAGCACCAAAAAGCAAGAACCTGAGGTCTGCTGAGCCTCCATGAGCACTTCTAACCCATTTCAGGTCAAGATCAAAAAAGCTTTTGACTGCACCTGAAGGGAGCTTAAAACACAGCAGAGCAGAAAGAAACATTCTGGGTGCCTTAGTGCAGGAAGGACACTGAAGTGATTGAGCGTGTCCAGGGAAGGGCAACAAAACTGGTGAAGGATCTGGAGCACAAGTCTTATGAGTAATGGCTGAGGGAGCTGAGGTTGTTTATCCTGGAGAAAGGGAGGGTTAGAAGAGACCTTATCATTCCCTACAACTACCTGACAGGAGGTTGTAGCCAGATGGGGTTGGCCTCTTCTCCCAAGCAATTAGCAGCAGGACCAGAGAACATGGTCTTAATGTGCACCAAGGGAGGTTTAGATTCAACCTTAGGAGGAATTTCTTCATAGAAAGGGCAATTAGACATTGTAGTGAACTGCCCAGAGATGTTATGGAGTCACTGTCTTTGGAGGTGTTTAAGGAAAGAGTGGACATGGCATTTAGTGCCATGGTCTAGTTGGTGTGGTAGTGTTCAGTCTCAGGTTGAACTCTATGATCTCAGAGGTCTTTTTCAGCCTAACTGATTCTATGATTCTGTGATTTGTACCTATGTATACTGGTTTCAGCTCCAGCAACTTCTATTCCCAGTGACAGGACAATAAACTAAAATATGAGAAATGTTACCTATTGTAATTCCTGCTTCCTTTAATATATTCCTACATTCTGTGATTCACAGAATATTATGAGTTGGAAGGGACCCACAAGGATCATCTAGTCCAACTCACCATCTAACACCCGTACAGAGACCGAGAGCACATCCCAGAGCGTAACACCAACCTAGATGCCTCACAGATTGTAGCTAGCGTGTTGATTTTGGCCTAGTTCATATGGTGTCAGCTACCAGGTCTCAGCTGGCAGCCATGACTAATAACTGAGATACTATAAAGAATAACTACAACTCTCTGCACCAGCATCCTGATCTGCTTCCTCATGCCCAGATGAGGAGGATGGTAGAGCAGCATCATGACTCACATACTGGCTCATTTTCTCTGGTAAACCCACATCCATCCTAAACAGAGATGTTTCCCAAAAGAATACTCTGACTCAGCATTGCATTCCTGTGACAACTCAGATTCTCATTCAACCCCCTCCTGAAGCAACTATTGTCTCAAGGAGGTAGTTACGTAATTTTTCTTCCAAAATCTCTCTCAAGGGGACTTCTGAATATGAGGACCAAGATCCTGAGATACAGTAATCCCTTGAGTATTGTGGGGGGTCAGTTCCAGTTTTGCTGTGGTAAGCAAAATCCACAAACTNTTCTGTGTGATTCTGTGATTCTGTAAATATGGCAAATAGACTAAATACAGGGCCTTGTCTGGACAGTGCTTCCCACCCACTGCAGTGGCAGGGCCAAGGGCCGCCAGGCACTACTGCAGCAGCCACTCCTGCCCCAGCCTGATGCCCCACCGGCTCGAGCCCCAGCTCCCATCTTGCTTCCCATCCTCCTCTTTCTCAACTGCCTTCTCCTCTGGTGCTGCCTCCTGCCAGCCCACAGGAAGCACAGCCTGGAGCTCTGACATTGTCCACATTTTTGGCCGCAGAGCCCCAGGGGCTTGTCGGAGGAAAAAACCCCGCAATATATTGAAGCTGCAAATGGTGAACTGCGAAGTAACGAGGGATTAGTGTATCAGTTTTCATTTTCTTGGGAGAAAGTAATCAGTTATACATTTTTCCATTAAACTCCCAGATATTATGTTGAAGGGTTTTTTTACAGCCACATGATATCTCTAAATGTTTTATTTCTTGCCTTTTATTTCTACCTGGCCATTTATACTTACCTCCTCGTAACCATAACAGCATCTGGTAAAACAACTGAATACTCAGATGGCATGTACAATTATTACAGCTTAATATAGTATGGGTTATAGTCTCTGTACATAATCCTATTTTATACTTACAGTTGTATAGATATTTTGAATATGCAACTGTGGCAACACACCTTCCTGAGAATTTTTCCAGTTTATCCAATATGTATGTGACATTTATAGAAAAAAGTAAGAAAAAATAAAAATCCTTCACATTGAGATGTTTCCTGAAAAGAGCCAGACTGCAGCAAAGACACTGAATGTCTAAAGAGCATCTATTTATTCTGACACATGTCAAAAGATGTCCAGGAGCTGGCAAATCAGTGTAAAAATCCATACTGCTAGCATTCACAGAAAATTCAGGACAGCATAATTTAAGTTCTTCCAGCATCCAGTGTTATTGTTACTATGCTAATATGCATATAAAAAGAGGAGCATATGGCTGGGAGAGGCAGTCTAGGTCATGATCTGTAGACAGTCTGGTTCATCTAGGTTTGAATGCGNGTGGGGGGAGAAAGGTTGCCTTCTAAAGGATGCTTCCCTTGCAGTTCTGAGCTTGTTAGTTAGAAAATAAACCCTTTATGTTCTTTATTTATAGTTTTGCCTTGCTTCTTTTGCCTGTGACCAGTTTTATTTTATTTTCCAGTTTTATTTTCCAGTTTGTTTTTTTAGTTTTCTCCTTCAGGAGAAGTTGGGGTGGGCCTCTGGCATCCAGCCAGGGTCAAACCACGACATACCCTAAACTGCGAAACCTCTCCATCACCCTGTACTAAATTTATAGTTTTACACAGGCTAAGTGTCATAGCTGTGCCATGGGAAGCATGAGTGAGAAACTGAGAACATCTCCAGTCTCTATACTAGCATAGTATATGTTAAACAAAGCTCACTCAAAGACTGACTCAAAGACTTCAAATGTGAAAAGTGAAAATTCTTGAGAACACTTTATAAATTCAATACAAACTCATAAAGGTCCACGTATTTATGGTATTTCTCTGCCGACATTACACAACATATTTGAAGTCTAATTGCCTGTGCTCACAACCTGACTCAGAAGCTTAAACATGGTCACCTCATGCCATTTGAGATGCTATAACTTAGCTGAAGAATCTATACATGTCTGGAAAATACTACTCAAATGCTGTAGAATAATTTTTCTGGACTGGCAGTTGGAGGCCAGTAGCAGTGTCTGATGACATGGCAGTAGTTGCTGCTATCTAGAAGTGACCCAAGCATTTTCTTATTCTGCTATACAGTTCTTTCTATACTTCTACTGAAGTTCATCTTAAAACAAAATTAGCCTCACTTTCTCCCATAACCCATGTTGAAACTCTTAAAATTTTGCTCCTCAGGTACTAGGAATTTCCAGATTAGATTTATTCATGGTCTACAAGGTCTCATTGTAAGTCTTCTTTGCTTAATCATTACTGTAGATTGTTTCTGCTTCTCTTCCATTACAATTTTCTAATTTTCGCACATGGATGACCAGCTTGATATTTCAAATGACACCTTTAGCAATGTCTTGTTGCAATGGCACTTCTGAAATTCCCCATCTCATCTCAGTGTCATGCTGTGGACCTGTGAGAATGCAGTCGGCCCTCTTGCACTTCGTGCCCCTCATATTGTGGCTTCAGGTCTTAGTGGCATGATTTTTTAGCGATGACAGAGGCCCATTTTTGCAACTGCGCATGCACAACCTGCCACAGTGGTGGCGGCTGCCTGTGCGATCTGCCAGCATTGCGCGTGACCATCTGTGCCAATCCACTGGTGGCGGTGGCTTGGCTTTGCTACCCCCTGCCCCGGGCTCTGCTGCTTCCCCAACCCCCCTAGCCACAGCCAGGGCTCCGCTGCTTCACCACCCTCCCGGCACTGCCACCACAGCCAGCAATGCATAGCAACACAGTGCCGATACAGCACCAGGGATCATCTGCGGGTACAGGGCAAATAAGCATATTAATGAGTTGCCATTCAACGCAGAAGCAGGGCTTCATGGAGCTCAATTAAGACCGTGGGTCTGCGATATAGGAGACCTGACTGTATATGATCACTCTGTTCTGAAAATATTTTTAAATTTTTTTGGCACTTAAAAGTAATAAGCCTGAGGAATAAAATATTTAGCTTGCAATTTCTGTAGAGCTAGGAAGGTCTGTGCAGGCAGGAAGTTGAACATGGACTGTTTCTTTTGTCTTTTGTTCAATTCTCCACTTCCTCACATGCTGCCAAATAGATTTTCCATCAACACTTTGCCTTTTCACTGTAAACAGCACTTGGTTCTTCAGGTTCTCTGTAGAACAGTAATCCATTACTTTCTTTTACCACTTTTTTTTGTTGTTGTTCTTAAGAAAGTTTTATCTTTGTCACATACTTTTTATCCCTTATCTACATTCAACATAATTTGCTAGTACATGTCTCTTGTTGGTCAGTTGCCTAAAGGCACTGATGTCAAGGTCTAAGACCATTATCAAACTACCAGTGGACTCTAGGGAGAAAGAGCTGTCACTGTATACATAAACCTATGTGAGTTTAAATGATGCATTCATACATGATACATGATTTATATTACAATATGACAGAGAAAGAAATCCCACTTGGCAAAATGTAATCAAGATACCTACCCCACTTACAAAAACACAATATGTACTTTGCTAAGGATTTTCAGGAAATAAAGTTTGTTTTTATAGGACAGAGATCACAGTGCTTAAGGGATATTATAACTAATTTTTAACCTCAGTTAGGAAGACTGACCAGGAGAGGAATAGGTATATACAAAGTCTTTCCTGTCAATAAATGTTTATGAAATCACAGCTCATCACCTGAACTGCAAAAAGCTTACTTTTACATTGTCAGCATTTAGATCCTGGAATGTGAAATGGTTTTGCATTTTAAGTTAAATAAACTACTTGCAGAGTGGAAAAAGCAAGAATAAGTTTAAGCTACTATAAATTACTGTCACCTGTCTTTTGAAGCATAAAAAAATGAAGCAGAGGAAAATAAGGACGAAAGCTAAATAGGGAATGTAGGCACACTATTTGACAGTGTTGCTGTGCTCCACTCTAGCATGAATATCACTGTTGTGAAGAGAATATTGGTGAAAGCTTTTGCTCTTTTCTCCTGCTTTGATTCTATAGATATCCACATTCCCTAATGCCTCATTCAGTGCCTACAAACCCTATTAATTTTACCTTCTCTTTATTGACAATACTCTTTTTCTAGCCTTAATTGTCTTGTTTTCTCGACCAGCTCTGCAGCATCTCTCATTATCATCTATTCCACATTAACCTTTATGAAACTTTCCTGTGGTAAAAGCACCTGAGCGGCTTTATCTTCTACATTGTCTCATCTCTCACTAACATAACAACATAACATAACATAACATAGTATAACGTAAAACAGCAAAATACATGAAGACTCCTTTTTTTTCTACATAGGTAAAGACAAAACTTCAGAAGAAGTAATACGTATTTCCCACAGGGGTCAGTGTTAGGCCCGGCGCTGTTCAACACCTTTATTGACAATATGGACGAGGGAATTGAGACCATCATCAGCAAGTTTGCAGATGATACCAAGCTGGGGGCAAATGTTGAACTGCCAGAGGGTAGGAGGGCCCTTCAGCGGGACCTTGACAGACTAGAGAAATGGGCAGACTCCAACAGTATGAGGTTTAACAAGACTAAGTGCCGGGTTCTTCACTTTGGGCATAACAACTCCATGCATCG
>WEKX01020870.1:31932-47853 GCA_013390025.1 Pitta sordida | reverse complement strand
CGTCGGCCACGTACTCGTGTCCCACCGCACACTGAGGGCACAGACAGGTGTGAGTGCCCACGGCCAGCTGGGCACACACACAGGGTTTCAGGGAAAATCAGTCTGGACTCAAGGTTTGCATTGGAGAAGATTTATTTTTGGCCTTGGGAACAAGAGAAAAATGACTTTGACCAGCTCTCCCAAGTGCCAAGGGCCTCAAGTTTGCCGCCTGTCTTCATACACCCCACTCATGCATATGCAAATTATTTAATGAATATTTATCCCTAAAGCATTATGTCATAAATCTACACTTTGCTCTAAGCTCTTGACCAACCATCTCCAATGTTTTACCTTCCTTTGCCTCATGTTTTGGCTAAAACTCCGTCCCGTTTACCATCCTGTGCTGGGAAACGAGGTTTTTCTACCTTTAACATGAAGAACTAAATTTCAGGCCTAGTGAATGCCTCTGGCATCTACTAATCCTTCTAAAACCCTTCTAAAATCCNTCAGCACAAAACTGTAAACAGAACAGGGTTTTAATTAAAATATAGGGCCAAATTTAAATTAAAATTTAATTAAAATATAGAGCCAAGGAACGTGAAACATCGAAGCTGATATTGGCTTCAACAAAATACTATATTATTTTGTTATATTTTATATTATTATTATTATTAATATATATAATTTTATATTATATTTTATTATATTATACCAAATACTTCGCTCTGAAAATACTGATGTTTCAGTTTCTCGATGAAAATTCCCTGGGGGTTTTGATTCTATTTTCTTTTTAGGTTGGACTCGATGACCTCTGTGGTCTTTCCCAACCTGACTAATTCTGTGAGACACAGAGAACACCAACCAGGGATTCATTTGGGGGAGCCACAAGGTCTGTAATACAGAATACGAGGAGGGAATCACGATGTTTTAGTTCCCCAAAGCCCCTGGATGGGGCTTTGAATGATTTTGAAACGATTTGGAAACCTCAGGCCTCTTGAATGATTTTGAAACCTACTCATCCTTCTAAAATTCACTAAATTTTCACTCAAATCCCCAGATCTCTCTGCCCTTCCCTAACTCACTAAAATTTGTCATTTTCTGAATCTCCTTCGTGAGAAAAACCCCCTTTTCCACCGAGGCTCGAGGAACAACCTCCCCAGCCGTCACCTTGTCCATCCGGTCCCGCTCCGTCCCGAATTTGCCCCCGTAGCCGTAGGAGGCCTTGGGGCCGGTCTCCAGCTCCTTCTTCTTGATGACCTCGTGTTCCTCCGACACCTTGTTCCTCAGCTGGTGGATGCTGGCGACACAGAGACGGGGCAGGGTCAGCGCGGGATTGGTGCTGGGGCATCCCTGTGCCCCCTGCCCCAGCAGGATATGAACCCGCTGGGTTCCCTGGGTGCCAGGCACACACACGGCCACTGTGCTGGGGCAGAGGAGAGAGGGTGGTGCCCAGGGGGGGTTGGTGAGGGACCAGTGGGCTCAGGGGGACATCCAGCCCCCCCTCCTTCAGCTTCCTCAGGACCCCACACCTCCCTTTCTCTGCGTCTGGCTCGGGTGCCCCGGGGGAAGGGGCTGGGAGGCCTTTGCACCATGACCTGGATCCCAGCGCCCCTCCAGGACCCCGCGGCTCTCTGGAGTGAGGGGCTGCAGGAGAAGGGCCCGAGGAGGAGCCCACCCCGTTGGGAGAGCCCCACCGGTATCACGGTGCTGCTCTGCTCCTTCACCCGCAGGGTCTGTCCCCTACCCCAGGGGGTTCGTTCTTCCCCTTCAGGGCTGGTCTCCCACCCTGAGTGAGTTCGTTCTCCCCCCTCCATGGTCTGTCTCCCACCCTGAGTGGGTTCGTTCTCTCCCTTGGAGCCAATCTCCCACCCTGGGTGGGTTCATTCTCCCCCACTCCAGGGCCAGTCTGCCACCCTGGATGGGTTCATTTTCTCCCCCAAGATTGTTTTCCCACCCTGGGTGGGTTCAACGGCCAGTCTTCTACCCTGGATGGGTTCGTTCTCTCCCCTGAGATTGTTCTCCCACCCCAGGTGGGTTCCTTCTCCCCCCTTCCATCATTGGTCTCCCACCCCAGGTGGGTTCATTCTCCCTGCTTGGGGCCGGTCTCCCAAACCCAGTGGGTTCGTTCTCCCCCCTCGAGGCCGTTCTCCCACCCCAAGTAGGTTCATTCCCCCACCCTGGGTGGGTTCATTCTCCCTCCTTGGGACCAATCTCCCACCTCGGTTGGTTTCATTCTCCCACCCTGGGTGGGTTCATTCTCCCCACTTCAGTGTCATTTTCCCACCCTGGGCGGGTTCTTTCTCTCCCCTCGAGGCCGATCTCCCATCCCAAGGAGGTTCATTCTCCCACCCAGGTGGGTTCATTCTCCCCACCCCAGTTGTTTTCATTCTCCCACTCCCAGTGGGTCCGTCCTCCCCTCTCCAGGGTCACTGTCCCACCCCGCATGGGTCCGTTCTCCCCCCGGCTGCACTCACTCGATGTGCCCCGCGCGGCCGGAGCCCTCGATGGTTTTGGCTCCCCAGCGCTGCTCCTTCTCAGAGATGTCGTTCTGCGGAGGAACCGCGACTGTCACACTCCAGGACCATCAGATCCCAGGACCATCAGACCCCAGGACCATCAGACCCCAGGACCATCAGACCCCAGGACTGTCAGAGCCCAGGACCGTCAGACTCCAGGACCGTCGGACCCAGGACTGTCAGACCCAGGACCGTCGGACCCAGGACTGTCAGACCCCAGGACTGTCAGACCCAGNACCCAGGACCGTCAGACCCCAGGACCGTCAGACCCCAGGACTGTCAGACCCCAGGATTGTCAGAGCCCAGGACCGTCAGATCCCAGGACTATCAGACCCCAGGACCATCAGATTCTAGGACCGTCAGACCCCGGGACCGTCGGACCCCAGGACCGTCAGACCCCTTCACCCCAGCTTGGCCGCCACAGCCTTGTTTTGTAGCTTCTGTGGATGAAGTGAAGCGTCAATAAAGCCTCTCCTAANTTGTGCAACAGGAGAGACTTATCAGGAAAGGAACAGAAAACGAAAATGAAAATTAAAATGAAAATTAAAATTAAAATTAAAATCACGGCCCTGTGTGGATTGAGGAGGTTCCCTTCTGCTCAGCCAGAGTCAGACTAGACAGAAAATAAGAATATTAGAGGCACAGAGCTGCACCTAAACACAAGGACTGTAAATACAGCAGGACTTTTCCACCTGGAAATAAAGACAAACGGTGGAAACGTGGGTTCCTGTACAATTACAGTGTAAAACAGAGAAAATTTATTCCATATTTTGATATAAATTGTGGGGNAAAATATGTATGTATGAAATAGAAATTAAAAATATTTATATATGAAAGAAATTAAGAATATTTATATATGAAATAGAAATAAAAAATATATATGACATAGAAATTAAAAATATATATGAAATAGAAATTAAAATATGTATGTATGAAATAGAAATAACGAATTTTTATTCTGTTCAGGGTTACTTTGAACCCTTCCACAAATAGAAGAAATGAAGTAAAAACAAGAAAAAAACCCAAAACCAAAAATGGACAGCACAGATTTTTCCTAAACCATCAATAATTTGGAACTCTGAGGAAGGGATTGACTCTTCTGTCCCAAACTAGAATTTCTTCGTGGAAATAATGAGGCAAGACTGAACCTCATAAACACAGAACTCTTGTGCAACAGGAGAGACTTATCAGGAAAGGAACAGAAAACGAAAATGAAAATTAAAATGAAAATTAAAATTAAAATTAAAATCACGGCCCTGTGTGGATTGAGGAGGTTCCCTTCTGCTCAGCCAGAGTCAGACTAGACAGAAAATAAGAATATTAGAGGCACAGAGCTGCACCTAAACACAAGGACTGTAAATACAGCAGGACTTTTCCACCTGGAAATAAAGACAAACGGTGGAAACGTGGGTTCCTGTACAATTACAGTGTAAAACAGAGAAAATTTATTCCATATTTTGATATAAATTGTGGGGAGGACAAGGGGAGTTACCAGGGAACAGGTTTTTAAAAAAACCTGAATATTCCGCGCTCTTTAAGTGCGGTCAGACACAGGGGGATGCACGGATGGAGGAAATTCTGAACACAGAGATGGCTCCAAAGTGGCCCAGGGAGATGGAGGGGCTGCTGGTGACGCCTTGAGGGTCTTTTTTCCTTAATTTTAGGTTTAAAATTTTAGTCAGATTTAAAGCTGCAAGATTAAGGGTGGAAGGATACAAGTGATAGGGATGTTTCCGTTCCATCGGGAGATGGATGATTTGATTTTAGGAGAAGGTTTTTCACTGACAGAGTGACCCGGGTGTGGAATGGGTTGCCCAAGGAGGTGGTTGAGTGGCCAACCCTGGAGATGTTGGATGAGGTGCTGNCGGGGACTGTAAATACAGCAGGACTTTTTCACCTGGAAATAAAGACAAACGGTGGAAACGTGGGTTCCTGTACAATTACAGTGTAAAACAGAGAAAATTTATTCCATATTTTGATATAAATTGTGGGGAGGACAAGGGGAGTTACCAGGGAACAAGTTTTTAAAAAAACCCTGAATATTCCGCGCTCTTTAAGTGCAGTCAGACACGGGGGGATGCACGGATGGAGGAAACTCTGAACACAGAGACGGCTTCAAAGTGGCCCAGGGAGATGGAGGAGCTGCTGGTGACGCCTTGAGGGTCTTTTTTCCTTAATTTTAGGTTTAAAATTTTAGTCAGATTTAAAGCTGCAAGATTAAGGGTGGAAGGATACAAGTGATAGGGATGTTTCCGTTCCATCGGGAGATGGATGATTTGATTTTAGGAGAAGGTTTTTCACTGACAGAGTGACCCGGGTGTGGAATGGGTTGCCCAAGGAGGTGGTTGAGTGGCCAACCCTGGAGATGTTGGATGAGGTGCTGAGTGATGTGATCTGGATGTAGATGTTGGGTTAGTTGGGCTGTAGGTTGGCCTGGATGATCTTTGAGGTCCTTTCCAGCCTGTGAGACTGTGATAACAAGGCCAGCAATTCAAAACAAAAGCCAGTGCGCCTAAAAGGGGGAGGCCACCTGAAAAAGGGCCGGATTTTAGGCCTAAATAAGGTTGGATATTAGGGATACACGAGGGTCAGACGGACCCGGGGTGGGATTTCCTGGAGGTGTTGTGTTTCGGGAGGTTATAAATGTAAAGGGGTGAATTTTTTTCACTCTCGGGCTCGTGGTGACGAGCAACAAATCACTCCCGCTTTCCCCGAAACTCCCTTGTCTTGGTTTGGAATGACACTTGGTTTGTGCTTTCTTTCCCTGAATTTAGGCACCAGTTGGGACTTGGCTGCTCCTGCCCTGTGCCAAGACCCGTCCCCACCACCAGTTACAGCCGTCACCACACCAGGAACTCACCACAAAATCGGGGTCGGTGTCCCAGTCGTCCCCCTGGGCCTCCACCTTCACCGACACATCGTGTCCCACGACCGCTTTCCACATCTGCACGGCGAGGACACGGCATCACCCGGGGCGAGGGCACGGCGGGGAAGGACCCTTTGGAGGCCACCCGCCCTCATCCCTCTGTCCCTCAGACTGATTTAAGGAAAATCAGTCAGGACTCGAGGGAGTTGCTACAGAAAATGTTTATTTTTGGCCCAAGAGCCGAGGAAAGAAGGACAGCAGTGTCCCCCTTGCCCTGTCAGTGCCAGAAGTCCCCACCCAGATTTGCCACCAATCTTTAACCCCTTGTCTCATGCATATGCAAATTACCCCATGAATATTCATCCCTTCAACGTTGTCTCATGGACTTGCACTTTGCCAGGAGTCCTTCAACCAATCAGCTCCAATGTTGGTCATTCTTCTCCCCTTGTTGTGGCCAACACTCACTTTTGTTCACCTTCAAGGACTACAGGACAGTATTTTCCACCCTTAATATTCAACCTTAACTCTCAGGCCTCCTGGATGATTTTGAAACCTACTCATCCTCCTAAAATTCACTAAAAACTCACTAAATTTTCACTCAAATCCCTAAATCTCTCTGTTCTTCCCTAAAATTTGTCATTTTCTGACTCCCCAAATCCATACAGCACACAGGGCACCCCAAAACATCCTGAGCCCCCCGGGCCAGCAGCCGAAAAAAACAGGTTCTGCTTTTCCAATCCCCAGGAATTGCCGACGTTCCGTGGTTTGGGACGTAGGCTCCCACTTTATCACAGCCACACACAAACCACTGCAGCGTCTTCCAAGCTCGAGCCTCTTCTTGTGTGTTTTCTGACCTTTTAATCCCTTTCCAGAGGTCTAGAGAAGGGTCAGGGCAAGGTGTGACAGGGCTGGTGACCGACCCTTACATCCTTCATATGGGAAAAATGGGAAATGGGGCTTAAAGAAGTGTGGGAAAAGGGCCTGGACAGGATGAGGCCGTGGTGGAACAGCTCCTGCAGGCCTGGAGGAAGTGAAGTGGCCCAGGAAGAGGAAGTCAAAAGTAATGTGAAACCCCAAATCTCGTTTTCAAGGTGACTGTGAAAAAAAAAAGACAAAGAAAAAGCTCTTCCCAAACAGCAGGTTTTTTACTAAATGAGAGAGAAGACGACACGAGTTTCCTGCCCCAACACCCCAGAGCAACCAGAGCTCTCATACCCCCCACACGCTTTCAGTGTTGAGGAGTCCCAAATCCACCCAAAGCAGCTTTTCCGTGGGGGCAGAGTGAAAGATGGGACAGAACGTGCGGGAGGGACTGAGCTGAGCCCTGTTCCCCTCGCACCAAACTGTGACCAGACCAAACTCTGTGATGGGTCCTCGGGTAATTTCAGCTTTTACCATCTGCTGCTCTAACTCCTCGATCTGTGGGAGCCTCAGACGGGCCCCGAGGGCTCCCAGAAATCACCTCTGCGCAAGAAAAATGTTTATGCTGAGCAATTAATTCCCCTGTTTATGCCAAGTAATTAACTGCACCCCATCAAAATCCGGTTTAAAGTCAACAACCGCCTGGTTTAGCGCTCAGTTTTCAGCTGCTGTCTAGAGAAACCAGACCGAGGAGCGAAGAGAACAGAAACTAAACGAACACAGCAGGGGATGAGGCTTTCTTCTGTTAAACAAAAGCCTGGTAGTCAGCCAAGTGGGGGGGAGGATGTAAAGCCAAAGCAGATTTAGGGTGAAGGGCCGGTTTTAGGCCTTCCCCAGGTGCCTCAGGACCGCAGGAGGTCATTCCCCCACTCACAGATAAACCCCGTGCCAAAGTGAAGGCAGCTGATTGCAATTAGAAACACGGGAAGGATAATGTGGGCAGCATCTCCTTTTCCCTTCCCTAATTTATTGCCATCGCTCACGCCGAGCATTTTTGAAGTTTGTCGCCCGTTTTTGCAAAGGATAAACCAGCAGCAACAAGCAGGGAGCAGAGAGGAGCTGATCTGAGCTCAAATCAGGTGGTTCAGGGTTTCCAGCGCTGCTGGAAATCGTTCTTGACCATCCATTCCCAAAATCCAGCTGGCGCCACACCTCGTGAAATCTGTGACAAACCACAGGCTGGAGCCCCTTGAGGCTCTGGAATGTTCTCCAAGAGTTCTGCGGCTCCAGTTGGGGGAACTGGAATTTGGCTGTGCCAGAGGATTTTTGGGGATCAGACTCCTCAAGGGTCCTGCTTGGAGGAACCAGAGCCACCACAGACACACAATTTCCTTCCTGAGGGAAATGGGAACGACCCCTAAATGTTCAGTGCCTGGGACCTCGGTGTATCCGTATCCCCCAATAAGTCCCAGGGAAGGAAAAGGAACCATGTTCCCGTTACAAATGAGCCATTTAAGCAGGAAAACTCATCCCGAGCTCCTCACCAACTTCTCTTTGAATCCCTGCATCCCACAAATTAAGAGCCATCCCTTTGCGCTTCCTGGGATCCCACTTTCACTTCTCACCCTCTGCGGTGAGAAGCACCAGCCAGAGGAGCGTCTCAGCCCCTGAGTTTGTCCCATTTTCCCCTCTGAGAACATCCCCTACAACACAACTGTGGAGCTACCCCACGGCACAGTCACAGATTTGGAAACGGGGTTCTTTAGAAAACAGCGCCGAGGATGGCAAGACCAGAGCCCGAGAGTTGAGTATTATCCACTCAAACACTGGCTCAGGAGGGAGTTCTCATTGCCCACCAAATATTTTTTTTTTAATGGTCATTCCTCACTTTCCACTCCCCAAACCCCCTCGGTTTTTTTCTTACCTTTGAAGGCTCCTGCCGGCAAACCTGCTGCTCTTTGCTCAGGCACCTGCTGCCGAGGCGAGAGAACTCTTGGGCCCGTGTCTGCTCCGAGTTCCTCTTTTAACTTCAGCTCTCTCCACTTCCTGCCTCCCAGCCCCCCCAGCTCTGCTCGAGTTCCCAGACTTGCCCCAGTGTTTCTTCTCTGAGATGCCGACATGGAACGTTCACAGGCCTTCCCCACCAGCACAGAGGAGCCCAGGAGGTCCCAGCAAACCTTGTGGTCTAAAGAAGGCTCTAAAGTGGAGGTGGAAAACAGGTTTCTGGTGGAGGCACCAGTCCTGGAGCCAGGGTTCATGTCTTGGGTGTGCCTGTCTCTTCCAGCATCTCTCTCTCTGCATTGCTGGGAGGATTGAAGAAAACACTTGATTGCACTCCTGGGCCTTTTCCCCATCCTTCCCATGGCCCTGAAAACTCCTTTAATCAACCTTGGGCGTCCTGTTGCAACATCCACTATAATATAGTGGTGAGTGTCCCCACCTGACACACCAGAGACCGGGGTTCGATTCCCACCAGGGAGGCACTGGTGCCATTTAAGAGTTGGACTCGATGATCCTTGTGGGTCCCTTCCAACTCAGAAGATTCTGTGATTCTGTGATTCTATCATGAGTGCCCACATGGGAGAGCCAGAGTGGGCACAGTCCGAAGCAGGGAGGGAGAAAACTTCCCTGCAAAGAGGGTCTGGGAGCCTCTGTGCTGCCCAGGAGTGACTCATCTGGTGTTTCTCTTCAGCACCGACCTTCCCACAGCTCTGTTTGTGAGAGGTGGGTTGGTCTGACCTCGGTGAGGGAACCCGCAGAGGTTCCTCCTCTTCCACCTCATCGTGAACTTCATCTGCCATTCCCAGAGCCTCCCGCCTGTCACACCTGTCCTGGGGCGGGAGCTGAGGGGGTCAGGAGGGTTCCCCTCACAGCTCCACGCAGTAAAACCCGCATCCAGTCCTCCCCATCCCGTGATGCCACCTTCCACCAGCACAAACCCAGGCCCTGGAGCAGCCCCAGCAGTGGTGCTGAGCTGGGCTCCGTGTGCCAGCACCGCCTTGGGCCTCCTCAGGCTCTATCACAGATCAAAAAACCCCAAGGCAGGACAGGTCCCTCGGAGGAGCAGCAGGATGTCGAAACGTTTGAGACAGGAAACATCAGCGGAAAGGCCCCATCTTTCATCAGGTCAAACCACAAAGCTGCTCAGTCAGACTATGATTATCAGAGTTCTTTCCGTGGTTTTATTTCTGCTTTTAATCTAAGCTCTTAATTTAATCCGCAGGAATAAAACACTTAAACGTCTCCCATCCAGCAGAAGGAAATGCACTTTGCTTATAAACCTTCCTCCTGATAAAACACAGTGGAAACACTTATCTAACCTCCCCCCCCGGCGCTGGCCTTTATTCCAGCAGCGACTGTCTTGGCCACGGAAGGTTGGAAGGGTTGGAACTGTCCCCTGTTGAGTTTGTAGGAGGTTCCAGCTCCCTGTTGCCACCTTCTGTGTCTGCCCTGGGGTAACAGGGTGCAGCCTTCGGGCAAACGTGGAAAAGTAAACCCAAGCAGATGTTGTTTGACTGGAATTGCTTTTCTTCATAAAATGGTTGGGGGTTGGAAAGGATCTTCAAACCATTAGTTCCTAACCCTAACCTGCCCCCACCTTGGGACATTGTCTATTTTTCAATTTGGTCTGATGAAAAAGGCTAAGCAGGAGGGGAGATGGGGAAAAAGGCCATCCCAGGGGCGTCCACATCGTATGAAGAAACGGAGATTCTGCGACCATCACACGCAGAAGGGACCTGCAGTCCCAGGGTGTCCCCTGCAAGGTGTGATACACCCCGAAGAGCCCCTTCACAGTGACATGACACCACACAAATTCCATCTGAAAAATAAACTTTATCATATTATATATACATACAGGAGCTCAGGCAAAATATTTGGTCGCTGGATTTCACGTCATTGGAGAACGTCCACACGGACAACCACGGGGCAGCGCCCTGGACCTGCCAGAGATCCAACCACCGCTGAAACAAACCCATCCTCAAACAGCCCGTGTGCACTGGATAGAGCAGCTCAGTTTAACAGCAACACAATGAGAACAACAGTTATTCCTCGTGTAATGGCGCTTCCGGGTTCACGGATCCGCGGTTTCCGCCATATTTGTGGGGTTTTGCCATATTCGTGGTTTTTTGTGGTTTCATTTTTTTATTATTATTCATATTTGTGGTTTTACCCCCTGTAAGAGGTGGTCAAAGAAGAAGAATATTGTCTCAACATTGTTATCAGGGCCTTGGACAATATAAGGGACCCCAAGAAGCTCAAGCTACAAGAGTTTGCGGCGGCCGACTTTGCCAGGTTGCTGCTCCCTGGACTGTGACTGGAGTGTGGTTCCTATGGAAAATGAAGGTGCAAATACCCCAGAACAATGAGGGGTGTGGTGCCCCTTCTCTGATATGGGGCGATGGAATGCCATATTCTGTACCTGTTCTCCAAGGATCAATGAACCGTACAAACTGCTGTCCAGAAAAGATGGATTTGTTACAAAACACACCCCCTGGTAGAAGGCCACTCGCTTCTAACCCTGACTACGCCTTGATCACTCCTCTTTGGGCAATGGGCCACTCACTTTTGGCCTTGACCACTCCTCTTGGGCAATGAGCCACTCACTTCTGGCCTTGACCACACCTTGGACACTCCTCTTTGGGCAATGGGCCACTCACCTCTGGCCTTGACCACGCCTTGGACACTCCTCTTCAGGCAATGAGCCACTCACCTCTGGCCTTGACCACGCCTTGGACACTCCTCTTCAGGCAATGAGCCACTCACCTCTGGCCTTGACCACGCCTTGGACACTCCTCTTCAGGCAATGAGCCACTCGCTTTTGGCTTTGACCACGCCTTGGCCACTGCATGGGGCAAGGTGTATAAAATAAAGCNTCCTCTTTGGGCAATAAGCCACTCGCTTTTGGCTTTGGCCATGCCTTGGACACTCCTCTTCAGGCAACGACCCACATACTTCTGGCCTTGACCAGGCCTTGGACACTCCTCTTCAGGCAATGAGCCACTCACCTCTGGCCTTGACCACGCCTTGGACACTCCTCTTCAGGCAATGAGCCACNCTGACCATGCCTTGGACACTCCTCTTGGGCAATGAGCCACTCGCTTTTTGCCTTGACCACGCCTTGGACACTCCTCTTCAGGCAATGAGCCACTCGCTTTTGGCTTTGACCACGCCTTGGCCACTGCATGGGGCAAGGTGTATAAAATAAAGCCCCCTAACAACAGAACTTTGAAAGCTTTCCCCGTCCTGCTTGACGACAGATCTGTGAGGGACGCCTTTGAGGATTCATCATGGCGGTCGCTATCCAAAATCTCTGCTCTCTCTCTTTGTCTTTTCTTTCACCCTTTCATCTATCGCGTTGCCGCTTTGCGGGCACTTGATAAAGTTGCACCGTTTGATCAAAGCTAAACCCTCTCTCAGAATTTTGTTTTGCACTCTGAGATCCTGCAGATGAACCATCACACATCCAGCTTGGCTGACTGGACCGTGACACCTCCATGAATAGTGTTCGTGGATTGGGCGATTCGCGGGACCCCCCCAGGAGACTGGCAACCCGCGAATATCGAGGTATGACTGTACCTCCTCCCTGTAGGAAAAATGTGAGTGTTAATACCCTACGACAAGGCGGATACGACCCTCCCGGCCAGAATTCGGAAGAGAACGACGACTCCCACAGGGAATGTGACTGAAACTTGCTTTGCATTCCAGATTCTCCTTCAGAAAAGGGCAGTCTCCAGCTCAGGAAGGTCTCTGGAAAACACAGCTTTCCATGTACCCTAAAAAATTCCAGTCCATTTCGTTGTTTGCGTGGGCTCCCAACGAGCCCAATGACCAGCACCGGCTTTCTCCACCAGAACGTTTCAGTTTTCTGGTTCCTTCCTCAGCAAAAGGGGAGGGAGTTTTATTTCTGGAGCGCCGGCCTTTGCTTTGGGTCCCCCCAGCACACCACGGGCTGCTCTCGTTTCCAGAGGTAACCCAGCACCTTCCGCAGTGAGAGCTGCACCGATGCTACAAACGGCAAGGTTTTTAACTTAAGAGCTAAAAAGTTCCTTGCTCCCTACTCCTTTTAAATAACTAAACCACTGGCATTATTTTACAGGGTTTTCAGGGCAGACATATGATTGTTTTTACACAAAATGCTCAGCAGGGCCAAATATACCAATTTTCGGCCTTTCTCCGACAGGAGATGCAACTGAGCAGGGAAACACAATTTTAAGATCCATGTTCTTTAAAGTGCCCACAAGTTCCTTAGGAAATGCATTTCAGACAGCACCGAGCCATGGAGCAACCCTACGGGATGGAAGAAAGGGAAGACAATTCTTCTACCCTGCTACAGGATTCCCTCAACCTCATGGATGATTCAGTCTAAGAGGGAGAAGATTCCGCAGTTCTAGAAGTCCTGCAGCAACTCAGGAATGTTTTTCTTACTCCTACCACAGCACAAGAACTATCTAAGAGGAGTGGTTCTACTTCCAGGTACAGAAAATAACAACTCTGTCCTTGAAGCTCGAGCAAAACCTTGGGCTCAGGTAACAAACCACCCGCGCAGAGGTGACCGGGAGACGGCTGGGAGAAGAGCTGCCCTTGGCCAGGGGGACTCAGGGGGCTCCACCAAAGGCTGTCCCTCCTGCTCAGAGGTGGCCTGTGAAGCACAGGAGGAGCAGGACGTGGAGGGCCAGCAGATACGTGGTCACCAGCAGCGGCAGGCGGGTCCTGGAGCGGAGGAGAGAGCGCAACAGGCGGCGCAGCCCGAGGACGTTCCGAGTCTGAAAGGGACAGGAGGAAGGATTGTCATTCCGCTGTCAGTTCCTGGTGAAATATCCCCCTTCCCCTGGTTTTCCATGAACCAGCCCCATCCCAGTTCCGTTCCCAGGAGCAAAGTGAGAGCAGGAACCTACACAACCCCCAAGGGATTTATGTTGTGGCTACGGAGGGGGTTGTAGGTGCTCTGGGTTTACAGTTTCTTGCATCAGCCTGAGTTTTAGTCATTGACAACTGGGAATGTTGGGTTCTTATGGTTTAAGGAAAATGAGCTGGAGGGCTCAAGGTAATTTCTTGCAAGCAGGAAAAAAAGTTTATTTATGGCCCAAGAGCCAAGGAAAGAGGGACAGCAGTGCCCCCTGCCCTGTCAGTGCCAAAAGAGAAGTGCCCAGATTTGTCACCCATCTTTAATCCCTTGTCTCATGCATGTGCAAATCACCCCATGAATATTCATCCCTTCAACGTTATGTCATGGACTTGCACTTTGCCAGAAGTCCTTCAACCAATCAGCTCCAATGTTGCTCGTTCTTTTCCCCTGGTTGTGGCTGGCACCCACTTTTGTTCACCTTCAAGGACTGCAGGACAGCGTTTTTCACTCTTAATATTCAACCTTAACTCTCAGGCCTCTGGAATGATTTTGAAACCTACTCATCCTTCTAAAATTCGCTAAAAATTCACTACATTTTCACCAATTCACTAAAATCATTAAACCTCTAAGCCTCTCCCTAAAACTCGCTAGAATTTGTCGTTTTCTGAATCCCCCAAATCACTCACTCTGCTGGAGCTGCTGTCCGTGGAGTCGATCAGCAAGGACTGCTCGTGACCCGGAGCCATGTCAATGCTGGCACTTAGGGAAGGTGCCCACTCACTCGACT
Organism: Pitta sordida; assembly: GCA_013390025.1. NCBI lineage: Eukaryota > Metazoa > Chordata > Aves > Passeriformes > Pittidae > Pitta > Pitta sordida. The sequence continues at coordinate 33,997 of WEKX01020870.1, read as the reverse complement.
GCAACCTGCCACAAAAAAACCCCCAGGAAATTAAATTCAGCTTGTTACGATGTCCCAAACCAAGACAGTAAATGAAGCTTAGCAAAGGAGGTGTTTCTCCAAAAAGGAATCAAACCCTGCAAGAAATCCCTGGCGCCACTGGACGATGGAACCTCCCTGGTTCTGTTTTTACAGCTCTGGTGCCTCCCAAGCTCAGGTTGAGTGAAAGGACCAGGCAACCCAACCAACAGCCCTTCCTCTCACGTGAAATTTCACAGCGTGACTCGAAAGAAGCCAGGGCAGATGATTCAACTACGTGGTTTAAACCCTGTGATTAAATTGTCAAAGCCAGCTTTGGGCTGGTTCTTCCTAAGGAAGTGTTTTTCCAAGCGTTTAATTGTTTCCCAATAACCAGATTAAGGAAATTAATAATTCATAATACATTAAATTAATTCACAATATATTAAAACCGAGTGGCAATTCCTCAAGGCAGGTGCTTACTGAGGAGACAAATCCCCCTGGGATTTGTTTGCTGAAGCTGCCTCACCTCCTGATCTGATCCTGCGCCGCAGAAAGTGCCTCCTCTGCAGCAAGACGACGGTCCCGCTCTTCTTCCAGCTGCTCCTCCAAATACCTCAGATCCTGCTTTGTGCTGCTGTGCAAATGTTCCGTTTCGGACAACCTGGCAGAAAATAACCCAAAAAGGGCTTAATTCATGGGAATGTTCTGTTCCTGTTGTAGTCACTGACGTGACCAGACTCAAAATACCTCACACCGAAGACTCGGTTACCGTCGTATTCGAAATTATTGAAATTTGAAATTCAAAATACTTGAATTATTGAGAAAGCACAAGAAAAAGTAAATCTCTTGAAGGTCCTGTTTCAACCTCAGGAAGGAGCTCCTTGGCCCTGCCATTGGTGGCCCCACCTTCTGAATATTATTTTGAGAGGGAGTTAAATCTCAGGCTCGGAAGGTTACGAGGAATCACGTCCAAGGTCACTCTCATGTCCAGACTCTCTCAGGCTACAGAGAGTTATCCCCAAAGGAGGAACAGACCCGTCCCATCAGGACAGGCACCTCCAACCCCCTGGTTTTATCCTGGTTTTCTTTACCTCAGCTGCAGCTCCTGCAGTTCAGGGGTGTAACTCCCTCTCTGCGGCTCATTCTTTTCCTGGGGAGCTCCTGGGGCGGCGTCGGTTGCGAACAGCTCCTGAAAGATGATTTGAAGACTTGGAAATTCACAGATTTTTATAATTTGGAGCGTTAGAAATGTTAGAGATCTTAGTGAAATGCAGCCAGAAGGTTTGGATTTAGAAGAATTGGTGGGTGTTAAAAGGCCTGAAATTTAAGGCTGAATATTAAAGGCAAAGTTTCTGGTTTCCCAGCGCAGGATGATAAACAGAACAGAGTTTCAATCAAAACAGGGAGCAAAGGAATGTGGAACACCAGAGCTGGTAGGTTGAAGGCGTAAAACAAAGTGTAAATTAATGAAATAAGAATGATGGGATGCATATTCATGAGGTGATTTGCATATGCATTATAAATACAGGTGACAAAACTGGGAGGGCAAGGGGACACTTTGCTGGTTGAAGTGGGTTTTTTTTTCCTGGCTCCTGAGGCCAAAAATAAACCTTTTTGTAGCTTCCAAGCAAACCTTGAGCCCTGAAACTGATTTTCCTGAAATCACGCCAAGCCCACTGATTTGGAGAACCAGTAAATTACAAATCTACTGTGTTAGGGAAGGGCACAGAGATTTAGGGATTGTAGTGAATTAGTGAAAATTTCTGGTGAATTTTAGAAGGATTAGCAGACTTTAGAATCATTCAGGGGGCCTGAGAGTTAAGGTTGAATGTTAAGGGTGAAAAGACGCTGTTCTGCAGCGTCTGAAGGTAAACAAAAGCCAGAGTCAGCCAAAACAAGGGGAAAATAATTAACAACAGCTAATTGAAGCTAATGGGTTGAAAGACTCATGGCAAACGACATAATGTCGAATTGATGAATATTCATGGAGTGATTTGCATATGCATGAGACAAGGGGTTAAAGACTGGTGACAAATCTGGGTGGTCCTCTTTTGGCACCTGGCAG
>WEKX01020870.1:0-29551 GCA_013390025.1 Pitta sordida | reverse complement strand
GGGGCGGGAAGCAGTGCGGGGTTTGGGCTGTGGGAGCGCGGTTGCAGCAGCCCAGAGAAGCCCACAGATTCTCGGGGTGGGGGGTGTCTCCTGAGTCAGAGGGGGCTCAGAAACAGTTCCCTGTGCTCCCCCATACTCAGAGAGCCCGAGGAGAGAAGCAGAAAAGTGTCTGCAGCGCTCTGGAGTGCCGGGGGGTGGGACAATGGGCGTGGCCTCCATGCATATTAATGACCTGTGCTTCTTTGCGAGTTTGGCTTTTTGCGAGGCCCATGGCATGACCTGTTCCTTGCAAATGAGGGGATATAACTGTAATGAAAATTTTTTTTTCTGTAAGGACATTTGTTTTCTCACCCCTGAGAAGGAATGTGAAGAGATAACATAAAAAAGTAGCAGTAAATCTCCTGCTGTAGTAAATCGGTCGAGTTACTGGTCCTAGTAATAAGGCAGGAAGCAAGCTAGGTTAAATTATTTATTATAAATAGGCTATATTTTATTACTATTTTATTATTAAACTATATTATTATCATAATTATATATTACAATATAATAATTATACATATTATACCCAGCAAGCTAGGTCAAATTATTTATTAATATATTAGCTAAATTATATACTCCCCTAATTTAAGCGAGGAAGAAGAGAGACTTCTCTGCCAGATGTGAAGGGGTCCCTCCCATCTGCCAGATGGGAGGGACCCCATGGGAAGCAGGGAAGGATCGATCCTCTCTCTGAGCAGAAACAACCACTGTCCATAACCCCCATTCCCATTTCCCTGCCCCGCTGGAGGAGGGAGAACTTGGAAGGAGGTTTGGGCAAAGGTGTCTTTAAGATTTATTTTACTTCTCACTCTCAAGCTCTAGCCCTGTTAGTAATAAATTCAATTAATGTCCCCACATTTTGCCCGTGACCAGTAAGGGATTTCCATGCCCCTTATCTCAACTCATGGAACCCTAAATTGTATTTTCTCTCCTCTGCCCGTTGAGGGGAGAGTGACAGAGCTTTTGTGGGTACCTGGCACCCACCCAGTGCCAAACACTCCCTCTCAGGGGGACACAAGGAGGATGGACCCCATCCTGCAAGACTGTGATTCCAACATTGCTTTTTTGAGAGACAGATCTCTGATTTTGTGTTACTTCACTGAATGCCCACAAGAACAGATTCATTCCGAGCCCTGTTTCAACCTCCCTACATTCCTCATCCCAGACTGCGAGCGAGTATAGGATACGAACAGTACCTTGGTGTTCAGCTGCTGAATTCTGAGCTCTTTTTGGTGGAGTTCTTTCAGGCTGTCACTTAACTGGGCCTGGAGATGCTTCATCTCTGTTTCTGGGCTTGAAAAGTCCCCGTTCAGGACTTCTGGAGAAATCTACCAAAGGAAGAACAATGAAAATCATCCTCACTGCACACGTGACAACTCACACTCATGTTAGTCCCCCCTGTTCAATTATTCCGAGGTCAAACACAATTCCTAATTCCTAAACCTGGAACTTGATCTGCTCAGGCAAAAGAGGAAATGGGGAATGAACAAAAATATCCTAAAAAACCATCTGAAAATCCACCTAGGAAAGAGACACGGACAAGAGAGTTCTGTCCTGGCTCTACCACAATGCCCTGTGCACACAACGTTCCCTGGACAGGAAAAATATCAAACACATCCCACTCCACTTTTAGGATTGTCCACAGGAGGAAAAGAAGAGAGAAGGTGCAGGGGTTCAAGCCTCAGCCTCCCCTGGGCTTGAGCCAGGATTGGAGATACCTGTTAGAGTAAAAACGGCAAGAAAAATTCAACAGGAAACCCGAAAATTAGAATGTGACATTAAAATGAGAACTAAACCAGAAGATCCCGGATTCAAAGACAGTGCAAAAAACAATTCTAAACACAAAGGCACCCCTGAGAGGGTCCACACTGCTCCCAAGGTGCCTGGGAAGCCGACTCTTCTACCCTCTTTCTTGAAACATCTGGAACTACCAACTTAGGGAAGAGCACATAAGGACACGTTATAATTTCTAGAACTTCCAGTGATCCAACTTAGATCATTGGCATTGCCCTCAGAGGTCCCAAACCCACGTCCAACACTGAGTCTGTAGGAGCTGGATACAGGCAAGACACGCTGCCCTGGCTGGATTTCAAGCCTCATATTTCCATGCAGTAAAGGATCNAACTCGGAATAACCTGTGACCCTGTGATCTGCGGCTTTTCCACCCACCTCGGTTTGGTGCTGCTCCTCCGCGGCGCGAGACTTGCCCGAGGGCGGCCTCGTCTCACGCGTGATCCTCTGCAAATGGCTCAGCTGCTTGTCCTTCTCTGCCATGGCCATCAGGTACTGCTCCTTCATGCTGCTGCTCTGCTTTTCCCACGTGGTCTTCTCCTGCCTGCCCAGCACAACACAAGGGACGTCACCGGGACGATTTGGGGGATTCAGAAAACGACAAATTTTAGTCAGTTAGGGAGAGGCTTAGAGGTTTAAAGATTTGAGTGAATTTAGTGAAAATTTAGTGAATTTTGAGTGAATTTTAGAAGGATTAGTAGATCATTCAAGAGGCCTGAGTTAAGGTTTAATACTAAGGGTGAAAAACGCTGTCCTGCAGTCCTTGAAGGTGAACAAAAGTGGGTGCCAGCCACAACAAGGGGAAAAAGATGAACAACACTGGAGCTGATTGGCTGAAGGACTTCTGGCAAAGGGCAAGTCCATGAGCTTATCGCTCTCTACAACCACCTGAAAGGAGCTGTAGCCAGGGTAGTGTGTTATAGGTAGGATGGGTGTTGGTAGCAGGATGACAACAGGTCAGGGAACAGGTGATAGGTTGGACTCGATGATCTTTATGGTCTTTTCCAACCTTACTGATTCTGTGATTCTGTATATATGTAAATAATTGTTCCTTTCTTTTTCTACATTTTGTGACCTAAAGCCCCTTTGATTCATAAGCTAAAGTAGATAAGGAGGGGTTTTTTTTCCCTTTCCACTCCAGGAAATTCCCAACTTCCCTGGAATGTACTGTTCTATTATAAGACAAGCTGGTAAAGTGGGGAAAAAATATTAAATCTGTGAATATTGTATAAAAACGAAAAGGTTGCACTGCTGGGGCAGGGAGCAGCCAAACCCACCTGAGCTGCTGGAGCTCCTGCTGGCAGACAATTCCTTCCTGCTTCAGCTGCTCCTGCAGCTGGAGCTGTTTGGCTGCCTCCTGCTGCCACTCCTGCAGTTGTGCCTTTAACTGGGAATTCTCCTTGGCTTCCACCCCGACCAGGATGTACTGCTGCTGCAGATTCCTCAGCTCTCTCACCTGGAATTAAAAAAGGAAACCTCAGCGTGGGGCAGCTGAGCAGCAGCTGGGTTTGTTCCTTGGGAGTGTTACAGAGAGTTTCTCATTACGGCGTCTGGAGGAGAAAAAACTCACGTTCGGATGATGGAGAAACTAGAAATGAAATTAGTTAAGTACAGCAGTTTACTAAAAACTGCTCAGGAAAAGAAAGAAAACCTCAGAGAATTCTATTGTTAACGACAGCAGTGAGTTTTGAGCCCTCCCATAAAGATCTGACATGCTTCGACAAAAAGACTCCAGGCTAAAATATTAATCTTGTTCAAAAGAAAACAAAGTGAGACTGAAGGAGCTGGTTGAGCGTAACTCCTGAAGTTGGTATTCACTGTAAAACCAGGAACTGATGAACCTTTGGGGGTCTCCAAAATCAGAGATCAAAATCTCCAATTCAGGCTGGAATTAGAAATAAGCTGCTCTTCCACACCTAGTCTTTGCTCTAAGTCTCTTCTAGAAATCTAAGGCAAATCCAATGCATGAGCTGACATGGGTGTGAGCTGAGCAGGTTAATAGGGACCTTGTCTCCACGATCTCTTATTTTAAACCCAGCTAACAAGAGAAACTGTCCTGGAAAGTTAACAACTAAATCAGAGCTTCCATACATGCATCAGAGAAAATAACACAGGTGACCTGTACCAAATCCATGGGATCTGATGGAGCACATCCACAAATGTTAAGTCCATCACCTTTGAAAAGTCACAGGGTCTGGAAGAGGTTCCTGAAGACTGGAAGACAGCAAATGTCATCCTTGCTCATAAGAAGGGCAAGGAACTGGGGAACTGCAGCCTGATCAGTCTCACCTCCCTCCTGGGGAAGGTGAGGGAATGAGGAATTCTGGAAACCATTTGGAGATACATGAAAAAAAAACCCCTCCAAGTTGGCTGGAGAAGTTGTGGAATATCCACCAATGGGGATATTCAAAATCCAACTGGACGTTGTCCAGGGCAACCTCTTCCAGCTGACCTTCTTTGCATGGTGGGGCTGGACTAGAAGACCTTTAGAAGACCCTTTTAACCTCACTTATCCTGTGATTTTGTGAAGAAGATCAACTGGGTGTCACATCCCAACCACCAAAGTGTGCCGAATTTTTAGACCTGAAGCTCCAACTCTCCTCTGGCGCTTTAAGCAAGAGCAGGAAGAAAGGACAAGGACTTACCACTCTGTCTCTGTCATTCTGCAAGGAGGACAGCGCCTTCTTCAGACTCTGCACTTCCGAGGGGCTGGTGGAAGTGTTTCCTTCCGCTTGTTGTTTCACTTCCTCCACCTTCCGCGTTTTGTCCAGCTCGTTCAGCAGACGGTCCCGCTCATTCTGCAGACTTGCCATGGCCTTGGAGAAAGACTTGACTTGGTTGGAAGAGCCTTCCAGCTCTGAAGACAATTGGAGGAGCTCATCATCTTTGGCTCTGAGCTGCTGATTCAGTTTCTCAATCTGGGCCAAGAGGCCTCTCTCATCAACAGCTTTCTGCAGTTCTGTCAGCTCAGACCTCACTGTATCTCGATCCCTGGCAGTGGAATGTTGCTCCTCTTGTAGCTGAGCCATCTGCTTCTGAAGATTCTGCACCAGACCCTTTTGCTCCTCTAAGTCTGCAGAGTATTTCTGCTTCAAAACGTGAAGCTCTTCATTGGCCTGGTCTCGGCTGTCCTGGAGAGAGCTCATGGACTTCCCAAAAGACTGAATTTGAGCTCTGAGGTCTTTGTTTTCATCTGTTACCGCAAGCAATTTCTGTTCCATCTCCATCAAGTCCCGCGCCAACTCTGCCACTCTCTCTTCCGCTGTCTCTGTTTCATTCCTCATTATCCCCGCGTCATGATGCAGGTGCTTCAACTCCTTCTGGAGCCTGTCCTCGGCCTCTGCCACTCTCTTGGCTGCGTCCCTCTGAACACATTCTAGTTCCCCCTCGAGCTCAGTTATCCTTTTCTGGGAGAGGGAAAACTTATGACTCAGTTCTTGTGCCTCTTCCTCTCGGGCCTTCAGCTCCGCCCGACACTCCGCGATTGGACTCCCCTCACGCAACGCCGCCGCCTCACTCTGCACCCGGGACAGAGAGGACATAAGGGTTTCAATTTCTTGAGCCATACTGACTTTCTCCTCTCTCAAGGCTTCCATGCCCTTCCTGAGATCATCCTGAGCACGCCCAGACTCTTCCAGCCGCATTTCTACGGCCGCCTTCTCATTTTCCAGAGTCTGGATCCGCTGGAGTTGTGTTTTCAGAAGCTGCTTCTGTTGGGAGTCCTTTATTGAAATCACTTGGTTCAGGTCTTCCCTGTAGCGCACCAGCTCTGCGTTCAGCTTGGCATTCTCGGAGTTGAGGTCGTCCATCCGGCTGTGGAAGCTTCTCATTTCCTCCTTGAGCGTGTTGTTTTCAGCAGCAGCCTCTTGAATCAGCTGGTCTTTCTCCACGATCACAGCAAGGTGCCGCTCCTCAAGCTGCTTGTAGTCCCTCAGGACGCGGTCTCGGTCGTCCTGCAGAGATGACATGGACTTGGTGAAGGAGTCCAGCTGTGCCTTCTGCTGCTTACTTTCTTCCCTGCTTATCTTCATCTTTTCGGCAAGGTGATCGAGTTTGTCAATGAATTTGTTCTTCTCATTTTCCAAGGCTTTTTTGTCTTCTTCCTCCTTGCTTAGCCTACGCTCCAACTCTTTCATCTCTTCAGAATGTTGCTGCTGTAATTCAGACAGAGCAGCCATCACTGCCTCCTCTTTGGCAGACAGCAAACTCATGATCTTCTGATCCTTGGCGCTGGTTTCTTCGTGCAGTTTATTCGTAAGGTCCTTGGAGGCCTTCAGATCAGCTTCAAGCTGCTCACAGCTGAATTTATAATTCTGGATGCTGGTTTCTTGTTGCTTGACCACACTCCCCAGCTCTTCCCTGGCCAGCTCGCACTTGGTGAAGGAGTTCTGTAAATCAGCCAGCTGCTCTCTCAGGCTGCTGATTTCTGACTCCAGCTCCTGCTGTTCGCTCCGAGACTTGCTGTACAGCTCCTGAGACCCTTCCAGCCGAGTCAAAAGCTCTTGTTTTTCCACCTGCAACATTTCACACGTCTTTTGATGATGCTGAACCTCCTTCCTGCAGTCAGACTCCAAGTCTTCCTTGCTGCGTTCCAGACTAAAAAGGGAAAATATAAAAGTTGGACAAAAATCCATGAAGTACCTCAGGATCCAAACCCACAGTAACACTGGTTTTATACTAATTTAGAAAAGCCACAGAATTAGTTTTACTCTAAGAAAGCAAGATGGAAGTATCCCTCAATTTCAAACTCAAGGCCTCTTTTACAGTTCTGACTGTCTGAAGGGGGTGGTACCAGGGGAATATATTTTTTACAGTTGAGTTCAAGTCAATAGTAAAAAAAATTGAGGTCCTTCCTTAAACATTGAATGTTATCACCTCCTTGTCTTTACAATACTTATCCATTGTAAGTAACAATAAAAACAAAACACAGATATAGCACTTAAACTTCATAGAAGAATTTTACTCATGGTAAGAATGGAGTTCACAGATAAACATTTTGGTACGTTTCCATAGCTCCATCTTTCTCTTGAAACCTATTCTGGGATTAAACCACAATTACGTATCCTAATGCTCGATGAAAATAAACCTCTTTCCAATTTCAGAGTAAATACTCCAGGTAGTGCTGAGATGGTGAGTGTTTGTCACACAGAAAAGATCTGACATAGGTACATTCATGATGAAAAGAAGGAACACAAACACTTAAAAACCTTTTCCCAACACCCAGCCCAACCCCGCCCTGACACAGCTCCTTACCTGGATATACGAGCCTGGAGCTCTTCCACATGGATGGCCACCTGCTTCATCTGGTCCTTCAGCACAACACAAGCTTCCTCTTTCGAACGTATTTCTTCCTCCTTCTTCTGAATAGTCTCAGTGAATTTCTTCTCCCACGTTTTTGATTCGTCTATCACTCTGTCCCTGTCATCCTGAAGGGAAGACATGCTCCTGGTGAAGGCGGCGAGCTGGGCTAATGTTTTGTTCAAACTGCCTTCCAGTTGCTTGGCTTCCTGATCCTTTGCCTTCAAGGAGTCCTGCAGACCACCAAGAGTTGTTTCCATGTGGTCTTTCTCCCTTTGCAAAGTCGCCAGCTTCTCTTCCATGTTTTTTATTTCCTTCGAGTGCTTGTCTTTTTCCTGTTCCAACCTTCTCTCAAAGTCCTCGTCCCTTTTCCTCATCTGAATTTTAACATTCTCTTTGTTTGCCTGCAATTCCTCCTTCACTTTGACGCTCTCTGCTAAAACCCTCGCTGCCTCGCTCTGCGTGTCATCCAACGTGACTTTGCAGCGAGCAAGCTCTGCCTGGGCTTTCTTGGTGTCTTCGACTGCTTTAGCTGAAGCCTCTCTGGCTGCTTCTACCTCTTTCTGAGTCTCGCTCTGCAGAAATTCCAGAGCTTTAACAGTTCTTTCCAAACTACTGCTCTTTTCCTGGCTTTTAATACAGTCCTTCTGCAGCTGCTTAATCTCCTGCTGTTTCTGTTTCAGCAGCTCTTGAAGCTCCTTCACATGTGTGCTGCTCTCTCCCCTCCAACTGCATTTTAGCTTTTCCATGGATTCCTTTCGCTTTTCTGAACTCGCTTGACTCTCCTCCTTTGCCCTCTGGCTTTTCTCCTCCTCCAGCTCACGCATTTGTCTCTGCAAATTCTGCAGCTCCTGTCTCAGTTCATCATTTTTCATCTGGAAGTCTGTTGCATCTTGCTGATAGTTCCCAATACTCCCGTTAAGTTCCGCCAGCTGATTCATGAGCCTTTCTTCCAAGTCATCCTTCTCAGCCTCTAGCGCAACCTTCAGCTCCGTCATCCTGACAAGGTCGTCCGTGGCTTTTTGGACCGTTTCCTCCATTTCTGCTACCGTAGCCTGCAGAGCACTCACTTCACGGACTTTCTCTTCCATCCGCTGCTCTAAAGTCCTTTTCTCAGCTGCCAAAGTCTCGACACGCCCGCGGGTGTCACTCAGCTGCAGCTCTGAAGCCCTTCTGTCCTCCTCCAGCTCCGCAATTCGCTCCGTCAGCTCTGCAATCCGCTGCCTGTAGGTTCCGGGGTCCTCATGAGAGCTGCCACCTTCAAACGCCTCTTGTTCCAGCTCTTTGGCAGGAGACTCTGCTCTGGAAGTTACATCTTCTTGTTTTTCAGACCTTTCCATCGGTGGTGGTGCAGTAACTGCCTCATTTGTTTCTTCCCCTGTTGTCTTCTGAGCAACACACTTGTCTACAAGCTCCCTGCCTTCCTCTAGCTTAGACTCTGTAGACTGCAGAAGATGCTTTAATTGTGTGATCTCTTGATGAAGAGACTCCTTTTCAGCCTTTACTGCCTCAAGCTGAGTAGAAAGTGACTGGCATTCCCTCCTACAGCTCTCCAGGTCTTCTTTCAGGCCAGTGTTTGTGAAGACCTCTCCAGTCCTGGGCAGCTCTCCATCTGTAAAATGCATCTCTGTTCTAAGCTTCTCATTCTCCTCCTCTAATTCCAGGATCTTCTGTTGCTTCGATTTCGCAAATTTCCTCATTTTCTCCTTCATTCCATCAATTTCCTGCCCAGCTTCCTGTAGCTGCTTCTCTGTTTCCTCTTTCTGTGCTTCCGCACTTTTCAGCTTAATGAAAATTTCCTGCTTTTCCTGCCGAACCGTTTCCAACACTCGCTGAATCCGCTCGGCCTCGTTGCTCACGTTCTCATAGGACTGCAGCAGAGTTTCATATTCTCCCTGAAGCTCCTTGTGTTTCTCCTGCCACTCGGAACTCTCGGCGGCTTGAGAGGACTTCAGCGACTCCACCTCCTTCTCCAGCTTCTCCTTCTCTAGAACAGCTCTGTCCAGAGCGAGTGTCAGGTTTTGGCAGCATCCATCAAGATTCTGGTTTTCCATAAGTACCTTATCAACCTCTGCAATAAGCTTGTCTCTCTCTCCAGTGAGGCACGCTAACTTTTCTGTTAAACCATCTGTTTCTTTAGCATGGCCACAAATTTGGCTTTCCATATCGGCCAACTTGAGGGAAAGACCGTCAATAGTCGTTTTAGCGTTAGCCAGCTCCTCTTTTAGGGATTTGCTCTCCTTCAGTGCCTCTTTTCTAGAGATAAGCGCAGCTTGCAACTTCCTCTGCATTTGATTCTTCTGTTTTGCCGCTTCTTCGTTGTCCTCTTGCTTCTCCTGGATTTCCAGCAGCTCCGTTTGCAGCCGCTTGCTTCGTTCCTCATGCGCCTGAGCTTGAGCTTCCAACTGCCCGCACAGCTTTTCCACCACCTCCTCTTTTTCCTGCAGTTGTGCCTGCACATTATCAAGAGCTTCGCTTTTCTCCTTCAACTGCAAGTTAAGAAATTCCATTTCTTCATCCTTTTGGCGCACAAGGGTTTTCAAGTCTTCCAGACCGGCCTCTCCGGAAATTTTTGCTTGGCTCTTCTCCAGTTCCACCTCAAGACTTGCTGCCTTAGCCTCGGCTTGGTCAGAGGTTCTCTTCAGCCCCTCTATCTCCAGAAACAACTGTGCTATGCGCTGTTGCAAATCAAAGACCAATTCTGATTTGCAAGCAAGTTCGCTTTGCAGATGGCTGTTGTTGTACTCCAGTTCCTCTTTCTCCGTCTGCAGTTTTTCAAGGTGTTTTTCAAACTCTTTCTCGGGGACATCTGAGACCGGTACAAGCTTGTCACCTGCTGTATTTTCTGCTTCTGTGCACGAAGAATCCAACCCACCTTGACTCCCAAGAACACTCTGTGCTGATCCCTTCTGTTCCTGGAGCTGCCTGAGCTGAGCTTGGATGATCTCCTTCTCTCTGCTTTGCTGATCAAATTGTTCCTGTAGGGTATTGTAATCATCTTTCTGCTGTTTCAGCTGCTCCCTGTGATGCCGGTCCTTTTCCTGAGCCTTTTTTATAGTGTCTTTGCGAGACGCCAGGGCTTCCTGAAGCTTTTTCTGAAGTTGCTCTTTTTCTTGTTCAAGAACTGAAATCCTTTCTTGAAGGGCAGACATCTGATTTTCTTCCACATCGGCAGCTCTTGAACTACATTTTTCTTCATCATCTTCTGGGCTTTCACTGGTTTCAGTTACTTTGTCAGCAGCTCTCTGAGGCTCCATGATTTCATCTTTAACTGAAACAGTGTTTGCCTCACCTTGTAAACTTTGCCTCATTTCCTCAATCACTGCTTGCAGTTGCGCTTCAGTGGCCTCTTTATCCCGCAGGTCCCTCCGGATGCTCCGCAACTCGGACTCCTTTTCAGAGAGCAGCTGAATTAGATGCTCCTCACGGGGCTGGTTATCAAGACTCGCTTCTCCTCCTGTATTTTCTTCCCCTGCAGGTGCCAGAGCCACCGAGGTTCCCGATTCCTGTTCCCTGCTCCGTTGTTCCAGTTCATTCTCCAATTTGCTGACCTTCTTCAGGAGCTCCTTCCTGTTCACGAGCGCCGCTTGAAGCTTCCGCTTTACCTGCTCGTTTTCCTTCCTCAGAAGTTCAACTTGATTTACTAATTTTTCACTTTCTTTACTTGCTTCTGCCTCATTCTGCTGCTCGGATGCCCCACATTTCAGACACGTATCTCTCGCTCCCACATTGAGGTCTTTTTCTTCCTGGGTTTTTAGCAACAGACTCATCTGCTCTTTAAGATTCTTCAGCTCATTTCCCAGAGAAAACTTCTCTTCGTTCAGCACGACCATTTTCTCAGACATGCTGACGCTGAGCTCCGTCATCTGTTGGTCCTTCTCCACCAAGGCTTGTTTCAGGCTGTCTACAGACCTGCTGTGCTCAGCCACAAGCTGCTCTAGGCTCATTGCTTCCCGCCTCTTCGAGGCCAACTCGTGGGAGAGCTCCTCCACCTCCGCCGTATTCTTCCTCAAAAGCTGTTCTAGATCAAGTACTTCACACTTCTTCACCTCGACCTGGCTGCTCAGATCCTTCAGCTGCGTGTCCTGCTCAGAAAGCTGAAGTTGGGCCTCATCCAAGTCCTTTTGCAAAGCTTCGATTTTTATATCCTTGGATTTAAATTCAGTTTTAAGGCTCTGGATTTGTTCTCTTAGGAGACTGCTTTGGCTGTCTGACAGCCTCTGCTTTTCTGAGAGAGCAAGATCTTCCTCAAGTTGCTTCACTTGCTCTTTTAGTCCAGTTACGGTAGAAAGTTCCTTCACCTGACACAGGAGCTGATCTCGTTCTTCAGCCAAAGCACAGAATTTACTGTCAGAATCCTCTATTTTCTTTCTGTATTCCTCAGCCAGCTGGTTCAGCCTGTTTATTTCTGCGCTTTTTTCTCCTAGATCTTTCTTAAATGATTCTTCTGACTTCTCCAGGATTACCTGCAGTTCTGTAATTTGGGTTTGCAACCTTATCAGCTCTTGAGATTGAGGGGTGCCAGGCTCTGGATGTGCTGCAGGGACCTCATGCATTGCCTCTCCCTCACCCCTGCAGGGGACAGGGATCCCCTGGGGCTCTTCTTGGAGGCTGATCCTGTTTTCTTCAAAAGGGCCAATTTTCTGCATTTCTGCCTCTCTCTGCAACAAGCAACTGTCCAACTCATTCTGTGCATCTGAAGCGTCCTGCTCTTCCCTCTCTAGACACCGTATTTGGGAATTCTCTTCCAGTTGGGTGCCTCCTTCTTCTGTTTGGCTGCCCGTGGAAGTGTGGCCAGTGGGGGCCTTGAGCTGGCTTTTGAGGAAATCGATTTCTTCTTGGGCTTCTTTCAGTTCCAGCAGCAAAACCGACAGCTCTTTCTGTTTCTCTGCAGCCACGTGTTCTAGAATTTCCTCGGCAAGGTGCTCGCTTCCGTCGGGAGCGCCGCCTGTCCTTGCCTGAAAGAAAACACGGCATCGATTTTCCTTTGAACCTTGTGTGAAAGGGTCACTTTTGGAAGAAACCTCTTCCCATGTTTTGTAGTTGAAGGATGCCCTTTGCTGAGCTGGCCTCTGCATTCAACAGAAGCCTCACTAATAAAAGGGGGACTCTGCTTTGGTGAGGGTGGGGGTGGACTAGGGGATGTCCAGAGGTCCCTTCCAACCCCAACCATTCTGTGATTCTGTGACTCCTCAGGTCACTTCTGCTCATGCCAGTTTCTGAAGTTGCAGCATGAAAGATTTTGGCTTTAGGATCAGACCATAAGGGCAACCTCCCGTTCCCTTTCTTCCTTTTCTCCCTCAATCACAAGATAGTCCAACCCTGAAGGGTTTAAGTTCTCCTTTACTGCCCTGTTTCACATTTTCATCTGGCATCCTATCCATTGTCTTAGACCAACCAACCCCAACCATTCCGTGACTCTGTGACTCCCTGGGTCACTTCTGCTCATGCCAGTTTCCAAAGTTGCAGCATGAAAGATTCTGGCTTCAGGATCAGACCATAAGGACAACCTCCCATTCCCTTTCTTCCCTTTCTCCCTCAATCACAAGACAGTCTGACCCTGAAGAATTTAAGTTCTCCTCTACTGTCCTTATTATTATTTTTTCCTGGCATCTTATATTATCTTAGAACAGGGGACAAAACCTCCTTATTCAATCTGTCCACTTAAAAAATAAACAGGAGAGAAGCACACACTCCAATGTGTCCAAAGTGGAAGTGCTGGACAAAGCAACAGGAAAAAAGTGACCAGACCCTCCTTACCCGGGTTTGGGGTCACACGTATCCTGGCCCAAAGCCATGGGTCAGGGGCACAAATGGCAGGAACAGCTGTGCCAAGTGTAAAAACTTGGATTTAGATGTGAGCTGTTCAGCTGGACTCTTTTTATAATGAAAACATGGAAACGGACAATTCCAGGGTTGGATTCATCCACCTGCTTTCAACATCCACCTTGATCCAAGTGAGTCGTGTGCTAAAGAACCTGGTTTTTTTCCACTCTCTATAAAGGGGCTGTTGAAAATATCCCAAATGCTTCCATCTGTCCCTGAAAGAGACCATGTGTGTGGGTATTCACAGGGTCACAGGTTATTCTGAGTTGGAAGGGACCCTCAGGATCATCCAGTCCAACTCCCAAGCAAATGCCCACCCAGGGATCAGGCCCACAACCCTGGAGCCACGGGCACCACGCTCCATCCATCCAAGCCTCCCACCATCCAGACCATGTCACTGAGCTCCTCATCCAGTCTGACCTTAAACACCTCCAGGGATGGCGACTCCACCACCTCCCTGGGCAGCCCATTCCACTGAGGGATCACTCTCTCTGGGAAAAACCTCTTCCCAACATCCAGCCTAAACCTCCCCTGGCGCAGCTTAAGGCCATGTCAAGTCATGAAACAGAATCACAGAATCACAGAATATTCTGAGTTGGAAGGGACCCACAAGGATCATCGAGNGACTCAATTCCCTCGTCCATATCGTCAATAAAGATGTTGAACAGTTTTGGGCCTAACGCCTCACGACGGGCAGTTGAAATATAAAGGTCTGAGTCAAGCAGGGTGAACAACTTCAAGCACTTTTCCAACTCCAGTTAGTGCCAAATGCCAACCTTTTCACAGGTTATTCTGAGTTGGAAGGGACCCATGGGATCATCGAGTCCGACTCCCAACTTTTCGCCTTATGTAACGCTTCGCAAATAATATTTAAACCCTCTGCAGGAGAGGATTAAATAAAACCCAGAATTAACGTTCTCCCAGCTGGGAGAAGCAGAGCTGGCTGCAAATTTTGGAGTTTCCAGAGACCTGTCTCAGTTAAGCCTGCGGTTTTGGTGGAGAACTAACCCACGAGAGGTGGAAAACGGCACAAATCTGCGTTGGGTGGACGAAGAACTCAAGAATTCCACACAGGCAGCAAAGAAAACTCTGGTGTGAACACGCTGCAAGCTGCATGTGGAATTTATTTCTGTCTCACACCACTAATCCAGTTAATAATAACCTCCCAAAGAGGATTGGTAAAAATAAAGGGCCACGACAGCTTAGCTGTTTTTAAGGCCAGTCCTTGACCTATTTTATTTTTAGCTGATTTCAGCTGCTTAATCATTACCTGTTGTGCATGTTCCGGGAGCACGGCTTCCTCCTGAGGCTCAGGGAGGACAGGCTGCAGACGTGGCATTTCTGAAACGTTCAGACACAAAAAAAATGGAAATTAAGACTAAGAAATTAGAAAGTCGTCAAATTGCTTTGGAAATTAAGACCGACAGATTAGAAAGTCATCACGAGATGAAGAGGAATAATAAAGTCCTGAGAACCTCAGGCTTGAAAGACGATGATTATTTTTTTAATATGTTTTGTTTAATATTTTTGGTGAGGGTTTTAAAAGGAAGTCACATCTCCCCATGTTTAAAATGTGAAAAAAATGTCAGTGACTGAGTGTTCCACACACTCACTGGAAAGAAAATTACCAAAAAAAGCTTGTTTTGAAGAAAATACGCAGCTAAACATGCCTTGGGAAAGATCACACACAGATGTTTTAGGTAACGCGACAGGGAAGCTCTGAGTTGTATCTTATTTTGTACAATCTAATTCTAGAATAAATCTTAAATATTTTAATATTTTGAGACTATTAAAACAGGTAAGGTGATCACACAACCTTCAGCTTCCTGTCTTTCCACGTTTTCCATGGGTAGGAACGAAGTCTGATCTTCTTGATCTGCTGTTTTGTCCTGTGGAGTCGATTCATCCTATTTCAACACGAGATTGGAGGAGAGAAAGATAAATTTCAATACACGTTAGTCTTTCATCTTTCAGTCAAACCTTTAAAAAAAAATAAATAAATAGATTCGGGAACTTTTAAAGGGCTCAAAATTGACTCCCACTTCTCCTCAGGCAACATCACAGAACCCATGAGCTGGAAGAGCAAAGAAAAGCTCAAGTAACGTGTGTTAAAGGAAGGAATTCCAGACATTCCATTTGATTTTTCAGCTCCTCAAACACACAAGG
Organism: Pitta sordida; assembly: GCA_013390025.1. Classification (NCBI taxonomy): domain Eukaryota; kingdom Metazoa; phylum Chordata; class Aves; order Passeriformes; family Pittidae; genus Pitta; species Pitta sordida. Next base: position 14,431 of record WEKX01020870.1, on the reverse strand, counting down.
AATATTTCCTGAGAATTCGATGAAAATATACCTGGTGCTTCGGGTGGGAGAGTTGCGCTTGGGCCTGGGATTTCGGCTCGTTCTGGCAGCAGACAAATCCTTCAGGTTGCCCCACAAATTCATCTGGTGGAGGGGAAAAAAAGGGGAGTTCAGGTGTTTTCTTGATTGTTCTGCTGAGATACATCTAAGTTACACACACCCACAGTAATTTATGACATCCCTTATCCCTCAGTGCTTCGGTTTTGGGGCCATAAAGGAGCTGGGAGAAAAATCAATTTGAGGCAAGAGCTTGAGCCAAGAGGAAAGTTATTAGTTTTAACACAGATCTATGGAGCAAACCATAAAGTTTCCTTTTCTTGGTTATTTTACTTATAATTTCAGCAGAAATTCAGACTCTGAGGAACGTGGCACAACTAAAAAAGGACTTAAATAAGTTGATGGGTGGGGGGGAAAAAAAAATAAAAATCGAACAAGTTAATAAAATCAACTAAAAAATAACATCTGGCTGAAGAAATAAAAAAAATAAGCCACAAAAGATGAGGGGCTGGGAGAGAACCCAACGAAAGGATCATATTTGCTGTCCTGCTCCTCCTCTTGCAGGAGGGTGGAACGGCCCCAAACCCCCTTGGCCTGAGACAGCACCACCAGCCCAACGACCTGAGGATTTCGAAACTCATGGATTTGAGGGAGGTATAATTTGAGATATAATTTGGAAGCGTAGAGATTTAAGTGAAATAGCCAGAAGGTTTGGATTTTTAGAAGAATTTTAGAAGAGTTAGTAGATGTCAGAGGCATTCACTAGGCCTGAAATTTAGTTCTTCGTGTTAAAGGGAGAAAATCTCAGTTTCCCAGCACAGGATGGCAAACGGGACGGAGTTTTAGCCAAAACATGAGGCAAAAGAAGGTAAAACATTGGAGATGATTGGTCAAAGGCTTAGAGCAAAGTGCTGATTTATGACATAATGCTGAAGGGAATCATATTCATGAAATAATTTGCATATGCACGAGGCAGGTGCATAAAGACAGGTGGCAAAATTGGGGTGTGGCCTTTAGGCTCTTTGGAGAGCTGGGGGACGTTTTGCTGGTCAAAGTTGGTTCCTCCTTGTTCCTGAGCCCAAAAATAAATCTTTTCTGTAGCACACACGCAAAGCCTTGAGCATCAAAGTGACTCCTTAAATCACTACGTGTCCCTGTGCAATCAGGAATTACACTCGGCCCTCTCGCTCTTGGCGGCCCCCATATCGCGGCTTCAGATCTTAGCGGTGTGATTTTTTAGAGGCCCGTTTTCACAACTGCACACGCGCGACCTGACACACGTGAATATTCAATTAGGCAGCATGAATATGCAAATCAACTCGCACAGCCACCGCGGAAGCCCCGCCGCTTTCCCAGGCCCCAAGATGGCGGCGGCGGTGGCACTGCTGCTTTCCCTGGCCCCGGTGCGGCGACGGCCATGGTGGGGCCACTCCTCCCCTGTTCCCCCCTCGGCGTGGCGCAGTGGTATCGCCTGTTTTCCCAGCTCTGGTGCGGTGGCCGCAGCGGGGCCACTCGTCCCCCATTCCACCCCCTTCATGGCGGCGGTGGGCCCACTCTTCTCCCATTCCCCCTCAGCGCGGCACAGCGGCACCGCCTGTTTTCCCAGCTCCGGTGCCGCGGCGGGGCCACTCGTCCCCTGTTCCCTCCATCGCAGCGGCAGTGGGGCTGCTCTTCCCCTGTTCCCCCCTCAGCACAGCATGGTGGCACTGCCTGTTTTCCCAGCTCCGGTGCGGCGGCTATGGCAGAGCTGCTCTTCCCCCATTCCCCCCTCAGCACGGCGTGGTGGCACCACCAGTTTTCCCGGCCCCTCTGTGGCCGCTACTTCTCCCCCGTTCCACCCTCCTGGCGCGGCAGTGGTGGGGCCGCTCCTCCGGAGCCACTGCCGTGCAGTTGTGAAAGATTTACACACTCTCAGGCATCTGAGACTTTCTTGAGTGACTCTCCAAGACATACTTGCCCACCTTGAGTTTGGAGAGATCAGGTTTACNGAGCGATGGGAGGACAGTTTCCTCTGGGCAACTTCCAGCTCCATCTTCTCCCGGAAATCCCGAGACTCTTGTCTCTCAGCATCCAGCACGTTCCTCATGGAGCTCAGATCTGCTTCCATCCCCTGGCACTGGTCTAAGAGCGCCTGTGAAACGACACAGAAATTAATTTCTCTCTCGACTAGCTCGACACCTTGACAGAGCAAAGTACCTGAGTTATATTTTAAGGTTTCTGTTGAATCCTTTTAAAATATCTAAGGGAAAACCACGTCAGAAACCTCGATTTCTCAGAAAGAAACTGCCTTTCTATTTGTAAATGCTGGGAGAAACAACTCCTCGTCATTTTGGTAGAGAAAAGATAAGTCTTGATTTAGTGGAGGGGAATTTAAAGGAAAGAAGCGATGGAACAGTGGCCATGAGTCCTCTTCTAGAACAAAGCAGGCTTCCCAAAAATGGGGGGGGAGGACTACAACCAAAGAGGGAGAACTCAAACAATTAGAGAGTACAATTCAAAAAAAACAGAGCAAAAGTGTTTATATGAAAGGGGAATGCTAAAATATGAACCTGGAGGGAACAGAGGGCTCCACACAGCGCCCGCTGCTTTAAGGAAGATCTCAGAAGCCTGGTCAACACTGACCAGAGACTTCAGATGACTGAGAACCAGACCTTACACTTGCCCAGACACACCAGAAAAGAAAAGAAGTGAGGCTTAACCGTGTAAGAACGACCCAAGTGAGATTCAGCACTAGACTGGCTGGAGATGGTGCGGACCACAAACACGAGACTGATCCAGTGCAAGTCTCTTCTAAAGGAAACGGGAGAATTTTCAGAGGTTCAGATATTGGAAAAATGAAGAAAACAATGCTCTAACTGCAAACCAACCTTTCAAGAGGTTGTGTACTAAACCGTGTCTCAAGGAGCACATATAAACATATATATATATAGTCATATATTCAAGAATATATATTTCTGCTCTGACCTGGCCTGGATCCTGCACTCCAGAGGCACTGAGGCTACAGCAGCACAGAGTTAGGAAGTCCTAAACTGTGCACACAGACCTGCAGCTCCAACACTCGACCTTGAGGGAGGCCCAGCTGATCTTCAGGATGGGAAGACGCGTGAGAGTGAAGCAATAAAAACACACCCAGCTACCTGGTTTTGTTGTTCTGCAGCGTGTAACTCCTGCTGCAGCAGTTCCACCACCTGAGCTCGTCCCAGCAGAGCTGCCTCCTGCTCCTCGAGCTTTCTCTGGAGCGTGCGCAGGTTCTGCGGGAGAGACGAGGCTGTTCACAGGGTCACAGGTTATTCTGAGTTGGAAGGGACCCTCAGGATCATCCAGTCCAACTCCCCACCATCTAGACCATGGCACTGAGCTCCTCATCCAGTCTGACCTTAAACACCTCCAGGGATGGCGACTCCACCACCTCCCTGGGCAGACCATTCCACTCAGGGATCACTCTCTCTGGGAAAAACCCCTTCCAAACATCCAACCTAAACCTCCCCTGGTGCAGCTTAAGGCCACGTCCTCTTGTTCTGGTGTCGTCAGCCTGAGAGAAGAGATTCACACCCACCCCAACCTCCCCTCAGGGAGTTGTCACCAGCAATGAGGTCACCTCTGAGCCTCCTCTTCTCCAGGCTGAACAACCCCAGCTCCCGCAGTCGCTCCCCACAGGGCTTGTTCTCCAGTCCCTTCACCATCCTTGTCGCCCTTCTCTGGACCCTCTCAAGCAGCTCAACATTCTTCTCAAACCGGGGAGCCCAGAACTGGACACAGCACTCAAGATGTGTCTGACCAGCGCCGAGTACAGGGGAAGGAGAACTTCCCTGGTCCGACTGACCACACTGTTCCTGATCCAGGCCAGGAAAACCATTGGCCCTCTGAGCCACCTGGGCACACTGCTGGCTCAGATTGAGTTTTCTGTCAATCATTACTCCTAAATCCCTCTCCATTTCACCACTCTCCAGCCACTCATCCCCCAGTCAGAAGTGGGGTGGAAAGGAAAGGGGAGATTCCCTGCTCTCAGAGGCTGTTCCAGAACTGGGGAGGCTCCTATTGGAAGGGGAGATTCCCTGCTTTCATCCACACTCCTGCTTTCCACCCCACGGTTACTTTAACAGCCTGGATCACTCCACTTCTGTTGACACCAGCTCTGGAGCCCTGGTGCAGTAAGAAGAGCTCACCAGTGCTTCACAAATAGGGAACTGGAGCACAGTGATTCAATACTTTTATTTTTAAAACTGTTCTTTATTTTCAACTGACAGCAAACCAGCAGATTGAAGCCACGACCCAAAGCCTGGACTAACACCCCAAAACCTCCAAATCGACTCTCTCCTCACCGCTTCTGAGGAGAGAAGGAGAGAGCTGCTCTCTCAGGGTGTCCTCTGGTAAAATCCCTTTTCCTTCCTCCTCCCACACCGGGATTAGCAGATCAAACATAAGATCCAACCTACCTGTTGCATCTCTACTTCCAGATCTGACTGGGCTGCCAGCCTGAGCAGCTCAGCTTGGTGCCGCTGCGCCTGCTCTTCCAGGAGAGCTTCCTTCTCCCGGACCAGCTCCTGCAGGGAGCTCAGCTGCAAACACAAAACACAAGATACAGTAAACCCTCAATCTGCTCTTCCAGGAGAGTTTCCTTCTCCCGGACCAGCTCCTGCAGGGAGCTCAGCTGGAAATATAAACCACAAGATACAGTAAACCCTCAATCGGCTCTTCCAGGAGAGTTTCCTTCTCCTGGACCAGCTCCTGCAGGGAGCTCAGCTGGAAATATAAACCACAAGATACAGTAAACCCTCAAATATCGCGGGGGCGGGTCCGGAAACGTCGCGATAAGTGAGATCCGGGAAGCGGTAGATGGAGTAAACACGGGTTAAATTGAATTTTTCTGTAACCACCGCGCCCTTCTTGAACTCTGAGGATGATGTTAAAGCAACTAAAGAAAAGGTAGAATTCTTCAACAGGAGTTGTTGGGTGGAGGACACCTTTTGTCTTGTTGGTTGGAGAGTTGAGGGCTCTTGATGAGCCATTTGCCGCCTGATGGCTGCGCAGGGGTGATTTGGAGAGTCAGAAAATGACAAATTTGAGTGAGTTAGGGAAGGGCATAGAGATGTAGGGATTTTGGTGAATCAGCGAAAATTTAGCGGATTTTTAGTGGATTTTAGAAGGATTGGGAGATTTTAAAATCATCCAAGAGGCCTGAGGGTTAAGGTTGAGTATTCAGGGTGACAAACGCTGTCCTGCAGTCCTCGGAGGTGAATNGAATAAAAGTGGGTGCCAGCCACAACCAGGGGAAAAGAATGAGCAACATTGGAGCTGATTGGTCGAAGGACTCAGAGCAAAGTTGAAATCTATGACATAATGTTGACAGGATGAATATTCATGGGGTGATTTGCATATGCATGAGACAAGGGGTTAAAGATGGGTGACAAATCTGGGCAGGGTCTTTTGGCACTGACAGGGCAGAGGACACTGCTGTCCCTCTTTCCTTGGCTCTTGGGCCATAAATAAACTATTTTTCTGTTTGCAAGCAAATTACCTTGAGACTTCCACCTCATTTTCCTTAAATCAGGGGCAGGGGTGGAATGTTCTTTTGGGCTTTTTTGGTTTATTTTTTCTCCTTGTTACCCTTGTGTTACTGTTTGTTCTTTTTTTTTTCTCTATATATATAAAAATAATTTTTGCTTCCTTTTTCCACATTTTGTGACTGAAAGTCCCTTTGATTCAGAAGGTGTAATGAAGTAGATAAGGAGGGTTTTTTCCTCCTTTTCCACTCCAGGAAGGTTCTCAACTTCCCTGGAATGTATTTTTCTAATCTAGGACAACCCTGTGTGTCACCTTGGCCAAATGATACCATTATTTTACTAATAATTTGTCTAATAACTGATAATATTTCAGTTCCTGGAGAGCAAAAAGCAAAGAATTTAATCTACAAATACGCAGACGAATAAAACATACGATTATTTTTTAACGAAGTCTGTAAAACTCCTGGGGTTTCGTTTCTACAGGAGGCAGCCCAAAAGCTAAACCTGCAATTTAGAGTATTAACAAAGCTCTTCCCACAAATAACTACGATTTGAAGAGGAACAAAACCTGAAAAATAGTGGGTTAAGGGAATTAAAGATCCCTGTTCTATTCTCTCATAGTCTAAGATGAGGGGAGGAAACACACTTTTGTACCTGTGCTGTAAACTTGATTTCAGCATCTTTCAGATCCACTTTGGCTCGAGCCAGCTGCTCCTTCAGGTCCTGAACAGCCTCTTCTTGCTCCCTGAGCTGCAATTTCAATAATTCCACTTCCTCTCTGTGCCCTTCGCTTGTACTTTCATGATTCTGACGCTGCAGGAGGAAAGAAAGGGGAAGAAAAACAGAAGAAAGTGAATTTATCACTATTAGTGGTTAATTAAAAATTAATAAACTAGAATGCTGCTGCACTCTTGAGTCCTAATCAGATTCTATTACATGGTTTAATTTCTCAACTTTACATTTCCTTGGTTTCTTTAAATATTCTTTAAATGTTAAATGTTCTTTAAATGTTAAGTAATTATTTCCCCTATTTCTGAGTAGACAAGATGCCTTTAATTAGGAAGCCTCAAATCCCCCGGAATCCCTAATTGTCCACGACTGCTTAGCATATAAACTAAATTAGATTAAATACCAGATGATACAACACTTAATTTAAGACCACCTTGATTCGTGGGGCTATTGAGCCTCACAGATTTCTCTGTGAAATACCAAAATTTAAGGCCAGAAATTAAAACATTTTTTTGTTTAATTAGATATAGAAGAATATTCTCCATTGAAACAAACATGGAACGTTCTAAGATACTCCAGGTATGTGAGGATATTTCACACCTGGGTATTTAATTCGGAATATTTATTTATATATTCATTTAATTCATATTACATATGAATTCATAATTATATATTCATTTAATTATACACAAAATGCATCTTTCCTTTGACTTTGACTTTCCTTTGACTTTGGCTTTCCTTGACTTTGGCAGGCGTTGGGTCAAAGACCACCAACGACACAGGGATTCCACCCAATATTTCTATCCTTAAACCCACCCTGGAAAAAAAAATTCATGAAGGCTTTTAGAAGAACTTCTAAAATCAGTGTAATGAGGTCAGCAAGAGGTGACTGCTCCTCCAAAGGTGTTTCACCTACAGGGAAGGTCCCCGGACAGACAAGACAAGAAAGTCTTAATTGCACTTAAGCACAGAAATAGAAAGAGCCAGAAAAAGAAGCCCAGAAATGCAGGAAGTTCTGAGAAGCCAGGGATAAACATAACTTGTAATGCTGGGGCACAGCGGTGGCCAAGACGGGTGGATTAATTGGCTCTCCTTGTAATTAGCTTTCAGGATCGACTTTTACGGTCAAATTTAGAAAAGCTTCTTATGAAGTCCTTGCACCACACGGAGCGCCACAATTAAGGACAAAGTTCCAAGAGCTCAAAACTTTCAAGTGTTGCCTTCTCCCCAAATGTATAAACTCTTCTATCTGAACCTATTTCATCCTTACCTGCTTTAAAATTTTATGCTAAATATGTTCAACGTGCACTTTAAGCTGAATTTTTCGTCTTCAAATGACACGGTATCTGTCTGGGAAACACTATCGTTGCTCAAGACAGCAACTACTTGGGAAAATAAGTGTAAATAAGTGGCTTTTCTGTAGGTCTAACCTCGAAGGAAGAATCTAGAAGGTGTTTCCTGGGTCAAAAACATAGTAACTACCCTCATATAATGATAATAATAATTATACATAATGATAATAATAATATAATGAGGGCAACTACCCTCATGTAATTTCGCTCAAACTTGTGTTCTAACCCAAACCAAATAAGGTTCCGGTCCATACCATGTCTAAAGAGCTCATTCCTCTAATTAGAAGGCTGTTCTAATTAATGGCAAATTTCCATTCATTCATTCATCTGCACCATCCTTTCACAGCCTCACAGTGAAGGGGCACCGCAAGTGCTCGACCGTGCGCTTGTTAAATTTTGTTTCATTTTTATATTACGTCAATCGTTGAGTTCCTCTAACTCTTCATGGATGAAAACCATGAAGAAACCACGAAAACCATGAAGAAACCATCAAAAACGGTGCTTCACCTTGAGGAAGATTCTCAGGATGACATTTTGAGATGAATTACAGCTGCACACGTCCACGATTTTATGATGCGATCAATCAAAAATAGTCATGACAAATCAAGGAACCAGCCTTCACTCAGTTAGCCACCTCTGACCTGGCAGCTCTCACAATGACCTTTTAATGTTTCCTACAATATTTTCTTTTCAATGTCTTCAATAACTCTTTTATCTTCTCTGGTTTAACGAACATCATTATGTCCCTGAAATTTGTTCGGAAGCCTATCCCATTCCCCTCGCTTAATATCTCTGAATTTTTCAGCAGAACAACATTAAGGTTTTAAAAATGACCAGCTCCAAATGGAATTTCTAGCCAAGAGCTAACAGCTGCTTTAAAAGGACATTTTCCCCTCATTACATACTTTTGGCTTGGGAACCATAAAATTTTGTGGTGGCTCAGGAAGATTATAGTAAATATATTTATGTACAGTCGTACCTCGCGTATTCCCGCTTCCGGAATCGCGTATTCGCGGAGCTTCCAGGTTCATGGGACACAATCCATGAATTTTGAGGTATGGCTGTACGTATATTTATTCTTTTATATTTAAAGTGACTGCCTTTCAGTTCTAATCACCTCTTTGCTCTTGTACAGCCAACCTGGGCTGTACTCACGTGAGAGGCAACACTTTGGAACTCCCAGTTCTGACACACACACAGGACAAAGCGTAGATACAATGGATGACTGAAGCTCTGCAAAGGGAAACTGGCCCTTGAGGAGGTCAAGTTGAGCACCCCGAGGGCACCTGCAGTACAAGGGAAGCTGGACCCTANATTGTTCTCCGCTGGGCTGCAGGAGGGGATTACCATTGTGTTTGTCTGTGCATGGGGGTGGGAGGGGGCTGCCACTGTGTGTGAGACCAGGAGGTACCTTCCCCCCATCCCCACAGGGCAGGTGGGCAGGTGCCTGCGCATGCTGAGGTGGCAGCAGGGCAGGGTCAGTGAGCGGGTGCACCATGGAGGGATGGGGGGAAAGTGCCTCCCACTCCTGCTGTCACAGCCACCACGGCTGGGATAAAAGAAAAAAAAAGGTGGGAAAAAAAAAAAGAGAAGTGTCAGTTTAATAGTTGCAGCATCCCGGTCCCATCCTGTCCCATCCCCAGTCTTGTCCTATCCCATCCCGCCTCGGCGAAGGGAGGGAGCTGGGAAGGAAGCCACGAGCAGTGCAGCTCATCTCAATCCCAGTCCTGTTCCAATCCTGGTCCTGTCCCCAGTCCCATCCTGTCCCATCCCACTTCAGCGAAGAGAGGGAGCCAGGAAGGAAGCCGTGAGCAGTGCAGCTTGTCCTGATCCCAGTCCCGTTCTGATCCTGATCCCGTCCTCAGTCCTGTCCCACCCCATCCCACTTTGGCAAAGGGAGGGAATCCAGCAGGAAGCCATGAGCAGCGCAGTTCATCCCAATCCCAGTCCCATTCCAATCCTGGTCCTGGTCCTGGTCCCATGCCCAGTCCCATCCAATCCCACTTTGGCAAAGGGAGGGAATCCAGCAGGAAGCCATGAGCAGCGCAGTTCATCCCAATCCCAGTCCCATTCCAATCCTGGTCCTGGTCCTGGTCCCATGCCCAGTCCCATCCAATCCCACTTTGGCAAAGGGAGGGAATCCAGCAGGAAGCCATGAGCAGCGCAGTTCATCCCAATCCCAGTCCCATTCCAATCCTGGTCCTGGTCCTGGTCCCATGCCCAGTCCCATCCAATCCCACTTTGGCAAAGGGAGGGAATCCAGCAGGAAGCCATGAGCAGCGCAGTTCATCCCAATCCCAGTCCCATTCCAATCCTGGTCCTGGTCCTGGTCCCATGCCCAGTCCCATCCAATCCCACTTTGGCAAAGGGAGGGAATCCAGCAGGAAGCCATGAGCAGCGCAGTTCATCCCAATCCCAGTCCCATTCCAATCCTGGTCCTGGTCCTGGTCCCATGCCCAGTCCCATCCAATCCCACTTTGGCAAAGGGAGGGAATCCAGCAGGAAGCCATGAGCAGCGCAGTTCATCCCAATCCCAGTCCCATTCCAATCCTGGTCCTGGTCCTGGTCCCATGCCCAGTCCCATCCAATCCCACTTTGGCAAAGGGAGGGAATCCAGCAGGAAGCCATGAGCAGCGCAGTTCATCCCAATCCCAGTCCCATTCCAATCCTGGTCCTGGTCCTGGTCCCATGCCCAGTCCCATCCAATCCCACTTTGGCAAAGGGAGGGAGCTGGGAAGGAAGCCACGAGCAGCGCAGCTCGTCCAGATCCCAGTCCCGTTCCACTCCCAGTCCTGGTCCCATCCCCAGTCCCGTCCTGTCCCATCCTGCTTCGGCGAAGGGAGGGAGCCGAGAAGGAAGTCGTGAGCAGCGCCGCTCATCCCGATCCCAGTCTCATTCCAATCCCGGTTCCAATCCCGGTCCTGTCCCTAGTCCCATCCCGTCCCATCCCGCTTTGGCAAAGGGAGGGAACCCAGAAAGGAGCCACGAGCAGCGCAGCTTGTCCTGATCCCAGTCCCATTCCGATCCCGGCCCTGTCCCCAGTCCCGTCCCATCCCATCCCTCTTTGGCAAAGGGAGGGAACCGAGAAGGGAGCCGTGAGCAGCACGGCACAGTCACGGCAGCATCCTGTCTCTGAGGGGGGGCGGGGCTATGAGCGCAGCTTAATTGCGTATTCATGAGCTCCCTGTCTTTGCCAATCGTGGCTTTCATGTACCGCTCTCAGACCATGAGCCTGCGACATCCGGGGCCTCACTGCATTTAAAACACATCCACAAACCAAATTTGATCTGAAACACCACACGGATCGAAACCGTAGCGTCAACCCCAGCACCTCCTTTCAAGGCACAGAGCACTCAGAGGACGCAGCTCAAAAGAAGCCACACAAAGCCGAAGCAGCATTTTACTCTCGCTCCCCGGGAGGTGAAACGGTACCTTGAGCGCAGTTTCTTTCTGCTGGAGCAGGGCATCCTTCTCTCGGATCAAATCCTTCAGCTGAACGACCAGTTTTTCCGTCTGGGCCAGGCGCTCCAGCAGCTCCTCAGGCGCCTCCTCCATCCTCTCAGCTTCGGCCTCTGCAGCTGTCACCTGGAACGATGAAGAGAGTCAGACTTGATATTAGGAAAAGGTTTTTTATGGGAATGAATTGTATTTGTAGAGCTTCTGGAGTCACATATTTACGTTTTTTCCCCTCAGGAGTAGTATTTTTAGAGCTTCCAGGTTCGTGTATTTGTATTTTTCACCTATTTGTGTTTTAGCCATTCCCAGATTGGGCACCAGAAGACCCATAATCCACAAATTTCGAGGCATGACCATACTCTTAAAAGTCTTTCGTCACCACAACCCTGTGGTTTGTTTTGTAGGATCACCCTGAGATGTGAGAACTGAAGAGAATTTTGTCTGCCCCCCAAAAGTTCTGAGTTCAGAGGTGAGGAATGCAGGAAAAGCAGAGTGGGATAAGAGCTCAGCGAGGAAGGAACAGGAGGCAGCCCAAAGAATCACAGCCCCCAAACTGATCGTCAGCGAGATCTGATGGTTTTTAGGTAACGTTGTACTTACACCAACGGAGGGTTCAGGAACTGCGTCTCCATCCTCCCCCGACAGCTCTTGTAAAACCGTGTTGGCCAAACCCGACAAACGGCTCAACATCTTCGGCCTAAAACAAAACCAAGGGTCAGAACGGAGCCCAGACCGCCGAGAACAACAACCCCCCTCCTGCCGGTCCTTGATGTCAGGGCAGTGACCGGATTTGCAGAGAATGTGAAGAGGGAAGGCACAGCAAAAACCTTGGGAATAAAGAAATAAAGAAATGAAAACCTTGGGAATAAAGAAATGATCACGCGGACAAAAGGAGCCAAACTCTCTGAATACAGTTACACCTCCTCCGGCGCGAGGAAAGGGACAGGCCAACGCCGTCGCGAAACCCGAACCTCGCAAAGAACTGCGGGTCGTTAATATGCATTCAGCCCACGCCCATTGCTCCAGACCATTAATATGCATGCAGGCCACGCCCATTGCTCCAGATCATTAATACGCATGCAGGCCACGCCCATGGCTCCAGGTCATTAATACGCATGCAGGCCACGTCCATTGCTCCAGGTCATTAATATGCATGCAGGCCACGTCCATTGCTCCAGGTCATTAATATTCATGCAGGCCACGTCCATCGCTCCAGGTCATTAATCTGCATGCAGGCCACGCCCACGGCTCCAGATCATTAATATGCATGCAGGCCACTCCCATCGCTCCAGGTCATTAATCTGCATGCAGGCCACGCCCATTGCTCCAGGTCATTAATCTGCATGCAGGCCACGCCCATCGCTCCAGATCATTAATATGCATGCAGGCCACACCCATTGCTCCAGGTCGTTAATATGCAGGCAGGCCATGCCCATCGCTCCAGGTCATTAATATCCATGCAGGCCACGCCCACAGCTCCAGGTCATTAATATGCACGCTGGCCACGCCCATCGCTCCAGGTCATTAATATGCATGCAGGCCACACCCATTGCCCCACCCCCCGGAACTCTGGAGCGCTGCGGACAATTCTCTGCTCCTTCTCCTTGTCTCTCTCAGCACAAGCGAGCAAAGGGAACCATTTCTGAGCGGCTGCTGTGACCGTGTGGGCTCGCAGCCCAAACCTCACGCCGCTGCCCCCGCCCCCAGCCCAGCACGCCCCCAGTGCTCGCGCGGGGTCTCAGCGGAGCACACAGGAGCGGGTCAGGGTCTCGTAGTTCTTTCTTCCCAAAAATGACATTATAGAAGGATGATCTGTCCAGTTTACTCAAAAAAAAAAAAGGTGATTTTTAAATGAAGCCTGGCCCTTCTTTGCTTTCCTTGAAATTCAGGAGCCGAACTGATCCAGCAAGTGGAAGTGAAGGGAAAAAATAAATAAAAAATAACGAATAAATAAAAAACAGGCAGCAGCACCAGCCCACAACGCAGAACCTGTTATTTTGAGGAGGCCAGCAAATTCAATTCTCTATTTTTAATGGAGACAACGGGATGATATCCGTCTGCAAGACGATATTTGAAGCGCAGCGGCCACTTCCAAGCTCCCCAAAAAACGACAGGGACAAACTGAACCAAGTGCAGCAGAAGGACCCCCAGGGTGACTGGGGAGAGCCCAAGAATTAATTCTGGGCTTGTTCAGCCCTGAGAATGCAGGTGAGGAGCAGGATACAAGTGCTGTCCTCCCTTACAACCACCCAAGAATTCCCTCAATCCCTCGAGAACCACGGAATCGTCCTTCTGTGAAGAAAGGTCACACCTGGAAGGAGCAGGAGCGAGGAGGAGGAAGGAGGTTTCCAGGGCAGAGCGGTCACACAGGTCCCTTCATGCCATTCCTTTCATCTCTTGGGTCCTGAGAGGTTCCAGGAATTCTTGACGGAGAAAGAAGAGGAAAAGAACAAAAAAAAAAAAAAAGAGGAAAAAAAAAAATTATCCAACGGTAAAGAAATAAACCCATATTTTAGCCCGTAAAATCCACTCCAGGATTGTTACAGGCACTTCCAGGAAGCATAAAAAGGGGGAAAGTCTGATCTGTGTGGGAAGCTGGATTTGTCCTGGTCTCGCTTTATGGTTCCTGTGGTACGGAATTCCAGAATTATATTGTGGTGTGGAATTCCAGAATGACACAGCTTTACAGTTCCCATGGTATGGAATCCCAGAATTATAAACTTTTATAGTTCCCATGGTATGGAATCCCAGAATTATAAACTTTTATAGTGCCCATGGTATGGAATCCCAGAATTATAAACTTTTATAGTTCCCATGGTATGGAATCCCAGAATTATACTGTGGCATGGAATTCCAGAATGACACTGTGGTATGGAATTCCAGGATGACACACCTTTACTGCTTCTATGGTATGGAATTCCTGAATTATACCGTGGTATGGAATTCCAGAATTACAGACTTCTACAGTTCCTGCGGTATGGAATTCCAAACTACACCACAGCATGGAATTCCAGAACTACACACTTTTACAGCTCCTATGGAATGGAATCCCAGAATTATACTTTGGCATGGAATTCCAGAATGACACAGCTTTACAGTTCCTATGGTATGGAACATGGTACAGTTCCTATGCCAGGGGGAGGGTGACCCTGCCATGCCACAAGGAGGGTGACCCTGCCATGCCACAAGGAGGGTGACCCTTCTGTGCCACGAGGAGGGTGACCCCACNGCAGTGGCAGGAGGAGAGTGCCCCTGCCATGCCACGAGGAGGGGGACCCTTCTGCGCCAGGAGGAGGGGGACCCTTCCATGCCACGAGGAGGAGGACCCTGCCATGCCACGAGGAGGGGGACCCT
>WEKX01020868.1:159603-179133 GCA_013390025.1 Pitta sordida | reverse complement strand
AGGTCCTTTCCAGCCTTATCTATTCTGGGATACTGTGATACTGTGAAATACCTTTGCCGGAACAGTATGGTAGGAAAATCCATGTTGTTCAGTTCTGGGAGTAGATCAATATAATTGTAAACTCAAAAGATCTAGATTCCCAACCTTGTGACATACCAAGTGATGACACATACATCACTTCACTCAGATTTTCTATGACAGGGAAAAGAATGTGTGCGAAAACTGAGAGGACATGCAAAAAGAAAATACGGAAAAATAAAATAAAAGAAAATAATAAATGTGTCAATTAAATGAAAGTCCTGCTTTCACTTCATTACTTTTGAAATTTCATCTCATTTCCCCTCTTGAAATTTTTTATTCTAAATTCTGCCAAAATAGTATAGACAAAATTTAAAAATCTCTCAACTTTTCTCATTGTTTCTGAGCCCTATTATCACCACAAAATACATTTTAGAAGGAGTTAAGAACTTCTAAAAATTTGCTGACAAGAAATCTTCAGGTTCCCTATTCATCACCTGACACCTACCAGAGGTTTAGAAAAATCCAGTCAAAATTAGATCAGGTAGAAATAAAGAGGGAAGGAGTTTTTGACAGTAGAAAAGACAGCAGAGTCATCAGAGAAGGTGAAGGTCAGTGGCCAGAGGAGAAGAAGTTTGGTAATACCAGAGCACAGTAAAGGACAGGATAAATGGTCCTGTTGTGGTAAGGCTGATGTATTTAGTGGAAATGGGGAAAGGATATTTAACAATCAGAATAAATGAATAGATTGTGGAGGGTTATCAAGAATGTAATTGAATTGGGAAGGGTATGGGAGGAATGAAGAAGCCCTTAGAGGTTTTGGAGATTTATTTGAACTGAAACTTTAATTGATTTATATCTCAAGAGAGAATTATAGCATGATAATTCAAAATATGCCTCTTCTTTAATATTGCAGAATACTATGACAAATGCTATTACACAAACTTCTTCTTAAATGCTTATCCGAAGATATCTTTAATGCAGTTCACAATATTAGATTATCTATATTAAGCAATCACATCCCCAGCTCAGGCCTGTGATAAAATGCAGTGCTACTCTCCCATTTCAGAGCTACGGGACTACTGTAAAACAAAATCTACAAGGCAAACAAATAATACAGGGGATTTTTTGCATCTGTCTTTTTGGTTGGTTGGTTTGCTTTAACTGGGGGAAAAAATGCCACTTTTAAATGCAGATATCCAATTTTTTTATTATTTATTTATTTTAATTTTTAATCACTAAAGAGGTGTCTTGACTAGATGTGTAATACAGGTTTAATTAAATATGGTATTGGATTTTTTCTATGCCCAACACTGCCTTTTTTTTCCCTAATGATCTATTTTCCTCTTCCTGTAACTGTTTCCTATTTCCTCTTGATGTCATTGCGGCTGATGTTATTCTCTCAAGCAAACATTTACTATTTCAGCTCTCTCAGTTGTCTTTGCTTTTCTTCTATTCCCCATTGTACTACTGTCCTTACATGTCTTATGACCTTATTACTGTGCAACTCTTAACCTTTTCTTTTGGCACTCATTTACAGGAAGGGCATGAAGGTACCCACCTGACCAGCAATGAGCTAAGTGTTTCAACTCACATTACTGACAGCTAATGCCTGAACTATAGGATTTTTTTGGTACAAATGAGGGACAAGCAAGTACAATAAACAAAGTCTAATGCTAAATGACAATGTGTTAGCCTGTAGAGACGAGTACAGTGTTTTACTGCAGGGATCACGGTTACACATTCTTAATTAGGGTTTTCAATTATTAACTGGAAAATAACATGCTTAATTCACCTCACATATGTAACATACAGGCAGTCAGAGAATTATGAAACCATAATGGGACATAGGTATACCAATGTGAGATAATGTCAGATAATATTAATGCAGCTGTCTGAAAATATTGAGAGGGTGTGAAGATAGAGAGAAAAGCCAAATAGGTAAGAGAAAAAAAAAATCCACAAAATCATTTTTTCTCTGAAATGTCTTCTCATAGAATTTCCTACAAGTCCTCTGTTTAGTACTGGACCCCACATACATACTAATGGAAGGGTAAGTTAGCAGGCATAACCTGTGGCAAAGTACATACCTATAGTGCAACTCAAATACCTGAAACTGTTCTATCACGCTAGGCTGGCGAATAATAATAGTGAATCAACATCATCATGATTCCCAGTTTGGCACAGCATCCTGAGTGAGTTTTGCAGATGGTGCAAAAATCCAGGCTTAGTAACTAAACAACCTAAGTGTTCACAGGTAAGTTTCTACAGCTTGCAATCATACCATGAGTTTCAAGATGAGTATAGCTGCTTGGGTAAGTGTTTATTAGAAAGGTGAAAGTGAGGAAAAGCTATAAAAAGTCCACTAAAAAGTCCACAATCTGGGCAATTAACAGAAACTGAGTCTAGGGAAAACAGCATCTCTTCAGTGGAAACCAGTGAGAACAGTAATTTCAGTAATTTTGTGGGTAATGAGGCTTTTTCTTTCTCCACTGTTGTCATGGTTGCATGCTTACACATTAATTAGTTTGTCCTTTGCTAAAAATCACTGGTAAAACCCAGAAAATACTCTTCCATCTTCAAAGGGCCTTCAATCTTTGTCAACTTGCTTTCTCCTCCCATCAACAAAATCACCCCTAAGCTAATCTTAAAGTCATTGAAGTCTAATAAGATGTAAATTGGGGGGAAAAAATCATATTTGCTTATCCTGATATTACCCCCTTTAATATTCTGATAATGTTCTCCAACAAGTGAACAATTTTCTTTCAGTAGCTGGTTCGTTTGACTCAAGAAAAGTTAAAAAATCTTTCTGTCGATTATTGCTCTGGCATCTTGCCAAGTCCGTCTGCAGCAGAATATCAGGTACAGCATGTAGCTACATTATTTATTTTGTTACATTTTTAAGTTTGTTTTGTTTTGGGAGGGGGTGGTGGTGTTATTGCTTATGCTACCATGTGACCCTCTGTTGTTTCAAGGTAATGAAGACTCCCCTCTGAAAGCAATTCAGCACTTCTCAGTCCAGCACAGCAGAGATCTTTCACATTCCCAAGCAAGACATTGATAATTACACAGAACTTTAAGCAAAAGGTCAAAACTCATGCTGTAATTAGAGGTCTCTAAAGTAGGCAGACCTTGGGTAACGCACAGACGAAGGAGAAAGGCAGTTTTCACTGGGAAAAGAAGTGGTAGAAAAGTAGAGGGAAGGAAGTGTGAAGACTTTGAAGCTGAGCCACAACTCAGCTAACACTCTGATTTAAACACACAACCTTTCTTTCCCACAATAAATCACTATTGCACTAGAGGTTTTGATATCTAGTGGTTGCACAGGAGGAATTCTCATGTAATTTTGCTTTTGTACGATGTAAACCTCCCTTCTAATTCTTCCCTTCCAATTTCCCAGAACTTAGAATATATATGCAAAATCTATAGACACAAAATAGGTTAAACAAATCAATTCAGAAATATATCTGCACAGTGATATCATTTTGAATATTACCTACAGATTATGGTTTCTACTTTATTTACTTAATCAGATCCTTAATTAGTGTAAAATTGGACTAGATGATCTTCAAGGTCTTTTCCAACCTTATCAATACTATGATACTATGTCAACATGGAATATATAGTCTAGTATCTATTCTGATAGTAGGAATGGAGAAGGGAAAAATAATTAAGTATAGTTTTGCAAACTTGAAGTCTTACACAAGTGTTCCATGTTTAGAGAATATAAGAATCTCCTGCATTTACAGACATCAGTGTAAATTTCTCCAAACTGACAAAAATCAAGCAGACAGAGCAGAGTTGATTCAGTAAATAAATTACCACTTAAAAAAAAAAAAAAGCTGTAATTCAGAACTGAGGCCTGAGAGTACACAGAACTATTGTAGTGTTTTGCAGTTATGGTCTAAGTATTTGATTTTGCAAAATCTTACATAACACCTGCTACAAGTATTCTGTGTCTATAGTGGGTAAGATAATCTACCTGGGAAGTACCATCTTATACGAGATACAGTTGGCCCTCTTGCACTTTGCGCCCCCCATATTGCGGCTTCAGATCTTAGCAGCACGATTTTTTAGCAATGAAGGAGACCCCTTTTCGCAACTGCGGATGCGTGACCTGCTACCGCGGTGGCGGCAGCAGATCCACTTCGCCGCCACCCCCCAGACTCCACCGCTTCCCCACACCCTCCAAGCACAGCTGAGGCTCTGCCACTTCACCAGCCCCCCAGCATGGCCACCACAGCAAACGATACATAGCAATACATTGCTGAAACAGCACTGGGGATCGTCTGAGGGTACGGGGCAAAGTTGCATATTAATGAGCTGCCATTCAACGCAGAAGTAGGGCTTTGTGGAGCCTGATTAAGACCGCGGGTCCGTGATATAGGAGACTTGACTGTAATGCAATCACAAACCAACCAAAGGCCTTCATGCTTTTGAAGAATTTGCATGACACTGTGGATAAAAGTATAACAGCATCAAAAGTTAAAGCTCATTGAGGCAACAGTCACAGCATCTTTGCTTTGCATGTGGGGCATCTGTATTCTTAAAAGGCCATATTGTTTAAAAGATGATAGAGTTACATTTCTTCATAGTAGCTGGTATGGGGCAATGTTTTGTATTTGTACTGAAAACAAAGTTGGTAACACAGGGGCGTTTTCATTATTGCTGAGCAGTGCTTGCATAGCATCATGACATTTTCTACTCCTCACTTTACTCCACCAGTGAGTAGGCTGGGGATGTACAAGGAGTTGGGAGGGAACACAGCTTCAACAGCAGACTCAACTGGCCAAGGCAATATTCCACATCACATGACAATGTGCTCAGCAATAAATCTGGGTGGGAAGTTTGGCGGAGTGTGGGGAGTGCTGCTTAGGGTCTGGCTGTGCATGTATCAGTTGGTGGAGAGAAACTTTTCATTTGCATTGCTTGTTTTTCTTGGATTTTATTTTTATCTCTCTTTGTTATTTTTCCTCTTTTCCTTATTAATATTATTATTATTATTGTTCATTGTAAATTATTAAACTGTACTTATCTCAGCCCACAAGTTTTCTCACCCTATTCTGCTGATGGGGAGTGAGTGAGCAGCTGTGTGGTGACTAGCTGCCAGCTGGGATTAAACCACAACAACCATGTTCAGAACCATGTTAGGAAACTCAGCTTGTGTCATCTAAACTGTCACAGAAAGATTATGGAAATGCATAGGAGCCATTAAACATGAGACATAAGACACTGCACACTGAAATCCCACAATCAATAAATTTTATGGGCAGTCAGACAAGGACAGAAACAAGACAACATTGCCTAATGTTAGACAAAGAGCTTAAGAAAGCAGTCTTTCATTAATCAAAAATTTACAATACTCTTCTAACTGTCAGTCTGGAAGCTAATGATTGCCAAGAGTTGGATGCTAAAAAAAAAGGATATCTACTAGCATGAAGCAAAAATTTGCTTGTGACAGAAAAAACAATGGGAGAAGATGGTTTGTGATACTTCATTTAAACTTGATACAACTTTTCTCTTATTATTATGAAATAACCTTTTTTAAATGTGAGTAAATGAGATTCCAAAGGCAATGTAGTAGAACTTCTATCAATTTGATATTTGTTTTTCTAAGTGTAGAAGAGCAGTACAATAAAAAATTTAATGTACAGTTAATATATAAAGAACATATTTATACATATGGAGATGCATATGAATGTGTATATATGTAATATACAATTATAAACATATATACATGAACCCTATACATGCTTCAACCAGTATTGCTGCACTTGTGCTACTCTTATCAAATGGTACAACTATTTCTGACAATGGCAATTTCAAATCCTTCCCCAAGGTGCAACAGAAATGCTTCTGAACTTTTCATCCAGTGTTATGACACTTCTGGACACCACTTTCTGTATTCCATAATACAGACTTTTAGTGTAAATACTGTGACAAGTACAGGCATCATCAGTAACCACAGTCAGTACATACAGAGGCATTGGTAACCTCCCCAGGTCCACCCCAGGAAAGAACACAGACTGCACATTCTCCCTCCCCATGTCACTCACAGACAGGGGACTTTTGGAGTAGATGTTGCTCTGCTGTCACCTAACTCGATTAAAATACTGTCACTCCTTTTTTCATTGTTACTGGTAGATGCAGGCAGCAGACACAGGAGAAACGGAGAACTTGCTGGACAAAGAAATTAAGTGACTTCATGGATTGTCATAAATTATGTCCAAGTCTTGCTTACACTGAAAAGAACCAAATCTGTATCCACTGAAGAACTGATCCTAGCTTTCACTAGTTCTTCCTAAGTCTGTATAAAGGATTAGTCCAGAATCACATTATCACCATTTTTCTGTGCATAGAGAGGGTCATCACTCCATATCCCACTCCTGTTCACTGAAGGAGATGCTTTTACCTTGATTCCAGAATGCCTGTATTAAAACACAGCAAATTCAGTAATAAAATCATCATATTATTACAATGTAAGCCAGGTGAATCAGCTGAATTATGGTAAATAATTACATATTCTTATCTCAAAAATCAGAATTAACTGGATCATTTTGTATCTGAACTTAAAAGGAATGTATTCTTTTATGTTACCTTGGAAGGCACATGATTTTTTCCATAAGGCAAAGTCCTTAATATGTATTCACATTATTAAAGAATCCACAGTACTCACAACTTACAAAATGTGTCTGTACATAGTGTACAAAAAGTAATTACTAGGTCTTCGTGCAGCTAAAAAAAATAAAGAGAAAGGTTGCTTTTGTGGAGACGGAATTTCTCTGGGACACCATACATAGATTTAGTATCCTGGATCAACCACAGAGCTTCCCACAGAGTTTCCATGTGACTTCAGGCAGGATTACTCACCTACCCTGTGACTGAGCTCCGCGGGCAGAAAATAGAGACATTTTCTTATCTCGCTGGGGTCTTATAATGACAAAACTGAATAACTGTGATGCTAGAGCAGACAACTGTGGAAATACTTAGACCACAGTAAGACTTACAACCCAAAAGTTTAACTCAAATTATCTGATACATTCTAAAGGCTCTTATCTTTAAAGGGAAGCCTTTCCATAAGCAAACCAAATAACCTAGTCTCAAGCCAACTAGGCTAAGTGGGATCTTTCTTCTTTCCTTTGAACAAGTTTCAAAGTAAAACAAGATAAGCAGAAGCTCCTTAGAGGACCTCTCTTCAGAGAAAGCTGGGATGTGACAAGAAGCGCCAAGCATCTCTAATTTCACAAGCAAAAGCTTTAGTTTGGTATGGTGAGATGTAGTGTTTACACCCACAATAGATAAAAGAAAGAAATCCCCCAGTCCTGGGGGGAAGTGTGCGGAAATGTACCACAGGGGATTCTTTTTCCTTTGTTTTCCCCTTTGTTTTAAGTGTAGACAGATGCCAATCACTGAAATATGTATCCCATAGGAATTTACAGAAGACTTTCCATACAAAACTAAAACATACACCTTTGCTTTCTCTTAATAGATGGATTCATTCATGTGTAATTTATAGCTACTGAATCACCTTGAAAACTACTGTTTATTAATTGACCAGCTTAAAAATATACTGCTAGTAAGCTTTTGCAAGAGTTGTTTTGGATGAAAATTGATTCTTAATCTAATTTAATGCCTGTCAAGTTTGGTGTTTTGATTTGTGTTTGGGGTTTTTTTTGACAAAATAATGACAATACTGAATTGTGAAAATACGTCTTTACAAAAAGTATTTTTTAAAGTCTGGATTTCTATCATGTTCTTAAATATTACTTACATTTTATTTAATAATAACCCCATCCTACTCTCTAATAAGTAATGCATGGCTTAACATTTGTGGATGCACATTTTCTTAAGAGATAGATAAATAATTTTCTCAGTAAATTTAGCAAAATTTTCTATTCTGAGAATGTCTAAAACCTGATTATTCTTCCTGAAAGCAAGGCATTCTCCTACATCGTAGAATGACTCTTAATGATTTGCTCTAAGTATTTGATACTTGATACGCAGGCAGTTCCCTATTCCAAGCAATACTATATACACTATCTTCACTGCAGTGGCACACACTAATTGTGTGTGTGCTCAAACTCCTGTCTAAGTCAGTTAAACATTTCTGCAACAAGGCTCTCTGGAGAGACTTATAGCACCTGCCAGGAGTCCTCTATATAAAAATAGACTAATAGCCATTATTGTTCTTTAGCACACACTGAAGAAAAGCAGTTACAGCTTAATGGGTCAGACAGGTTTGTATGTTGTCTGGCAAGTTCACATACCATGCATACAAACTGTGAATCAACCTCATCACCTGGCATATTTACTGTTTTGCAGGTAATAACAGACTGGTGTGTCATCCCACTCTTGCTTTGTCACTTGGGTGGATTTGAAGCGCATCATTTGAAGTCAAAGATCTATTGCCCCAGCACAATAGAGCAAAGTAGGTCACCCTGTTTTAGATGTGTTATTAAACCAGGAAGAAATTGCAGCAAGGAATGAGACAGTCCAAGTTACAGTGAGAGATGGTGCTTTTTGTTGATCCTCTTTTTATTGTTGTTGGAAGTTGGAAGCTGGGGATAAGGTGACAGAAAATCCCATCTGCATGAACAAGTTTTGATAAGCTGCTTGACATCTTCCAATCTTAAAAAAAGGCTTGACTTTATCTCTGCACAAAATTTCCAAAAATGAATACAGCAGCTTTATAAGAGAACACACTGTCAATAAACTTGACACCATTTATGGAATTTAAGTGCCTAATCCTTGCATACAAAAATGGGAGTATTAATCTAGTTCTGGAGCAAGATTTTGCTGCCTGTAAGTTTTGGTACCTCCTGCCCTTACACCTGGCAAGGAAGAACACGACATGGATCATTTGGCTGGTCTAACAATGAGAAAGTTAAACAAACATCAGTGTGGTATGACAGATCTCAGTAAAATAGCTAGGCAACTCTGATTTAGCATGTATCATGTAGCAACACACTTTTACACACTGAATAACATAAACACAAAGCAGAATGATTATGCTATCTAGGAAAAAGTGGGGAAAGGTTCCTTCTACTCTTCCTTCTCTTACCTGGTTATCCTAAAGTAAAAAAAAAATCTAATAAAGGCATAGCTTCTCAGATAAATGAAATACAGACATTTCCTATAAAATGTTTTAATTTAGAGTTCAATAGGGAATTTTATCCTATCTAGTGTTTTTAAAATTCTGTGGAAAAGCTGTACTCTCTATTAAAACCCTCTAAATTAATTTAAATTTAAAACTCCTGTAAATAAAATGTGTGTGCCTTTTTGAGATGTTTCTTGCTTTGTCACACCGAGGACCCAGAGATGTGTGAGTTCAGCCATCTCAGACTGAACCCACTGCAAAAATTCCTGTATAAGTGGCAGCTAGTAGCGATGGTGTTGACATGCACAGGGAGGAATTTGGCATCACCCAAACTGAATTAGCCTAATGGAGTAACAATGCAGGAACTATTTTTCTAAGACTTACAAAGTAAAGCTCTGAGCTTCTCCATCGGGGGCGGGCAATGAATATACATTAACTGGCTCCATTCTTGCTTTGGGTTTGATGGCAGTCCTGCACCCGCCATTGTTTGAGGGAAGGGTGCAGGACACAGACTGTAGCATTGTTACCCAGATGTTTCAAGCCACTCACAGAAAGACATCAATGGGCTATAAATTTGTGAGGGAAGAGGAAGATTTGCAAAAGAATCGAAGGCAATCGCAGGGAGAAACTGGAATAAAAGGAGCTCTGCTGGTGGTAGGGTACCAGTAGATGGACAGGCTGGGGGCTTTCCTGTGGCAATCTGCTCCCTGCTAGCCATGATTTTTACCCAGTTGTACACAGAGTGATTGCTTTACTTGTTTAGCCTTCTATTGACACACAGCCATGTAGTCAAACAAAGGTTAGAATTACCGAAATACCATAAATTGCCTATACAGAGCTATTGAGAAAAGGAAGCGGCTTGCTTACCGATATGGGATTTTTTTCAAATCCTTGTGCAATCACATTGAGGATTTTCTTTTCTTTTTTCTTTAAATTCCACACAGTGTTAACATTCATGACTGATTACCTTTTTCTCTTTTATGTAATGAATATATGCTGCATTTTTCTTGCATTTTTTAAACTATGAATTACAAAGAAGGAGATAATTATAATCCTAGGCAATTCAGAGAAAAAAACACTAAAGTCCTGGTTTCAACTTTTTTTTTTCCTAGTAATAGCATTTTATCTACTAAAGCTCAATCTGTAGGTTCACAAATGCAAGAAAGGACAAGTACTTTTTTCCACTGCAAACACACCACAGTTACGTTGTACTGACAAGAGCCATGTGTACGTGTATGCCAGCATATCTTGCACTAGTGGAATTCGGATGTCTTCATTTTCCCAGGCTCCTTGTGCTACTTAAACTGACTCCCATTGCAGCCCAGTTTCTCAACTGGATTATGTTATATGTAGCCACTAATTATCCACTGATTTCCTATCACTTTAATTGGCAGAGAAGAACACTGATGCTTTTTCCAGAGAAGCTGCTTGAAAAGAGGTGTGCTCCTGAGTTTATAGCCAAAGCAGGAATATTGGATAAGGATAAGGATAAGGATAAGGATAAGGATAAGGATAAGGATAAGGATAAGGATAAGGATAAGGATAAGGATAAGGATAAGGATAAGGATAAGGATAAGGACTCTCCAGTTTTTACTGTGATGCACCACATTTCTACATATCATATTGAAGGAAATTACTGCAAAGGAATTTGCTACCAGGGTTATCTTACAGGGATTTTTCATGCAGGAAGTGACCCTTGGGTTTTAACCTTTATCTCAAGAATCTTTAAAATTATCCGCAACTACAATCAAGAAAAGGCAGAATGATATTAAAGCTTAAGAAAGTTCCAGTATATGAACTACATTTTAAATATCATACAATATATATTGAATGCAATTATACTGAGAGAAAAATCCCTCCTGGTATAATGTTCTCCAGAGGATAAATAAAACTGAGTGTTATACCACTGAAGTTTGACCAGCAAAGTTGCAGAGGAGGCCTGTGCAATTCATTACAAAAGCCCTTTGGGGACAGATATCCTTGCTTCTAAACAGTGTTATTTATCATCAGAAAAGCAAAAACGTGGTGCCTGGCATTAGGGCATAAGCATATGCGCAAGACTGAAACACTGTGAAACACCTGACTTTAAATTAAGGAAGTGCAAATTAGAGGTATTTATGTAATTTAGAGCCACGAACATAGATTGTTCACTTCATATGAGGTCAGACCCTAAAGCTGCCATACAAGATGACATGATTGCATGACAGACCACAAATGTCACACAAACAACCAGTGCCCCTTGGCCATAATACTTATGATCAGAAGGCTCATGGCCAAGAGCATAACCAAAGATGCCAGTTGTACAAGAGAAATACATGCTCTTTGAATTTTATGGAGCATCAAGTGAGTTGATATTTTCAGTACGAAAAGTACAGTCAGCACTGACTATGTAAGGTTTACTTTCCTTTTTCAGGGCTCAAAAACATTTCAGATGTCATCAATTATAAACAAACAGACAAATGCACAAACCATTAGACTGGATCTTGATGACAAGTAATTTATAGCTTTTGTAGTCTTCAAGCCCAGGATGCTGCGATTGTGCTTGATGTTCCCTAG
Source organism: Pitta sordida (assembly GCA_013390025.1). NCBI lineage: Eukaryota > Metazoa > Chordata > Aves > Passeriformes > Pittidae > Pitta > Pitta sordida. The sequence continues at coordinate 167,462 of WEKX01020868.1, read as the reverse complement.
TTCTCTTTCCCATTATTTGTCTTCTACAAGCAAACCCGGTGGCTGACATTGAGTTTTCAAGTTATTTTTAAAACTTGTGTTATGCATTTAGGGTAAGACTTTTAAGGACAAGACATTTTGTAGTACATTACATCTGACTCAAGCTAACAATGAATTTCTCTGTGGTCTTACTGGATGAAAAGGAAGTCTTGGGAGAACCTGTTCTCTTTAATCGCAGTGAAATAATACTCTTTGGTTTTCAGTGCATGTCATTCACAGTTATTTATAGGACAATGCTGGAAGTCAAAACAGTCATCAAGGGTTAGTAGATATTAGACTTAACATCATACGTTTTCATTAATGGGCTTAAATGAACAAGTAAAGAAATACTCTGGTGATTAAGGCTATTAGAAAACTAGTCACTCATATCAGCCACCAAACACGAGTCTCAAATTTCCATTAAAAAAGTATTTTCTGTCTTAATGAATGATTATTTGGCCACAACATGATTTTCTGAAAACAGCTAAATTATGATGCATCAGTAAGTACTGATGGCTCAAAAATTTAATTGCCTGTGTCAGACTCTCTTCTTAAAAATCAAGCACTGGAATCCAAGCAGCTAAAACTATTATTTCTACAAATAAAGCTGGATTTAAGGAACATTACAGTCTTTTAAAAACCCATTGCCATCTGCTCTGTCAAAGTAATAAATGAAGAAGTTGGATTTACATGTCGCACTCTGTTAAATGAGGTAAAGTTCAAGATAGACTTTTGCTTCCCAGCAGATGGGGATCTCCCAGCAGGGGTGGAAGTCAACAAAGAGGTTAGCAGGGGGTTTCCATAAATTCATGTGATCCCTGGGCAGAACTAAATGGATTAAATAACAAGGACTCTAGAAGTTAAGCTGTATCTTGTTATCCTAAGATGTCTTTGCATATTAGGTACACAACAGTTATCCATCCTTTCTTGATAAAGTAGAGAAAACATGCTAGGTATCTCTTATCTTTGAATTTTGGGCTTTTTTTGCCTTGTGTCTTTCTTTGGAGCTGCACAGCACAAGGCAAACTATAAATCTCTTCTACAAAATAAGAAGTTACTCTAAAGTCTATATTATCATTGAGAAAGGAAAAAAGTGTTTGTGGGTATTACTCGATGTGTCTTAAAACTGGCTACCATTCATTGTTTATCAATATTTGTGTCATGGGGATTATTGTTAGAGGCTGTTTAAAATATTTTTCTTTATTATTATTATTTCTCTTCTGTCACTGGAAAAGTGGACAATTTTGCCAAAGTTTGCAAACTTCTATTTATCACACAGATTAATCACATTTGAGGAGGTTAGGAATTAAGCAATAGTGCTTAACTAATAAAAATATGTATGGGAAAATGCTTAGATGAACTCAATATGTATCTTTAAAGGTATTTGTATGTATATGGACAAAGAAATCTGTATTGAGGGTTTTTTATTTTAGGGTCATTGAGCTCAAACAAGAGATTGAATAGCTAGTATTATAATGCATTACAGTGAACAGATATGTTTGCCTTTGAATAGTCTTTCATACTTGCTTTTGACAGCATATCCCAAGATTAGTCTCCTGAATTTTTCACGCTTTGTCTGACATGGATTCTGACATTCCTTGAACAAGCACCTGATCTGGAGTGAGGGTCTTGAACTTGAGTTGTTTGTTCAGTTTTTTGTTTGTTTAAATTTACTTTGGCTGAAATTATGCCATTACAGTGAACATTCGAATTTCTCAGTGCTTTGGGTCTTCTCACCTGCAAAGCCCTTATTCCACGAAGATAGAGAGTTCATAAATATGCTAATAAGCCATGCCCATAATCTCACCTCCTTCCACCCAGAGAAGTGGCCATGCTGCCTGAAGAAGCAGCCAGTGGCCGCCCTGGCAGCCAGGCCACCTGGAGAAGTGACTAGCCGCCACCTCTACCACCCGTAGCCCTTTCCTTGGAGTGCTGGCACAGCCCCGCCACCCAGCCGGGGCTGCTGCGGGGCTGTGGTTGCCAGCCCGCCGGGGCAGCTGCCATTGCTGAGCACAGAGAGCGNTTGCCTTGTGTCTTTCTTTGGAGCTGCACAGCACAAGGCAAACTATAAATCTCTTCTACAAAATAAGAAGTTACTCTAAAGTCTATATTATCATTGAGAAAGGAAAGAAGTGTTTGTGGGTATTACTCGATGTGTCTTAAAACTGGCTACCATTCATTGTTTATCAATATTTGTGTCATGGGGATTATTGTTAGAGGCTGTTTAAAATATTTTTCTTTATTATTATTATTTCTCTTCTGTCACTGGAAAAGTGGACAATTTTGCCAAAGTTTGCAAACTTCTATTTATCACACAGATTAATCACATTTGAGGTATGGGAAAATGCTTAGATGAACTCAATACGTATCTTTAAAGGTATTTGTATGTATATGGACAAAGAAATCTGTATTGAGGGTTTTTTATTTTAGGGTCATTGAGCTCAAACAAGAGATTGAATAGCTAGTATTATAATGCATTACAGTGAACAGATATGTTTGCCTTTGAATAGTCTTTCATACTTGCTTTTGACAGCATATCCCAAGATTAGTCTCCTGAATTTTTCACGCTTTGTCTGACATGGATTCTGACATTCCTTGAACAAGCACCTGATCTGGAGTGAGGGTCTTGAACTTGAGTTGTTTGTTCAGTTTTTTGTTTGTTTAAATTTACTTTGGCTGAAATTATGCCATTACAGTGAACATTCGAATTTCTCAGTGCTTTGGGTCTTCTCACCTGCAAAGCCCTTATTCCACGAAGATAGAGAGTTCATAAATATGCTAATAAGCCATGCCCATAATCTCACCTCCTTCCACCCAGAGAAGTGGCCATGCTGCCTGAAGAAGCAGCCAGTGGCTGCCCTGGCAGCCAGGCCACCTGGAGAAGTGACTAGCCGCCACCTCTACCACCCGTAGCCCTTTCCTTGGAGTGCTGGCACAGCCCCGCCACCCAGCCGGGGCTGCTGCGGGGCTGTGGTTGCCGGCCCGCCGGGGCAGCTGCCATTGCTGGGCACAGAGAGCAAGCTCTGGGCAGTGCCCATGCACGCAAGGGGAACTGCCCCCCCGCCCTGCATGGCATGGCCATCCCACCCCATGGGGAGTCTCAGTGCTGCCTTTGGCATGATAGAGGGACTGAACATGCACGGATATGAAAACACTGCGAAGAATGGGTGTGTCTTCGCTGGGAAAAAACCCTGCAATGTACTGAAGTGGTAAGATAAGAAACACAAAGTACTGAGTGTTCACTGTATTTGCATCAGTGATCAAGATCACTGCTTCTTTACCATAGAATGGCAAGGCTGTTCTTTTTTTTCACTGTTCCATTTTCAGTAGATGAAAACCAAAATTTTCCTATTTATGGTTTCCATAGGTTGTATGAACTGGGTATTTGCAGTGCAGCCTAGATGGAATACTGTATTTCAGTTAATTCCAACTCAAATAAACACAAGGAAAGAAAGCGTTTGTGTCTGTAGCAGAAGTAACAGAGATTTGTTTAGTCTGAATGGTATTTTCATTAAGGAAAATTATTAGAAATCATACTTGGTATTTATATGGAGAGGTAGATAGTTTTAGGCACGGTACAAATACTATATGCACATCTACACAGATGTACAGGAATTTCGTACGGCTTTAATTAGAATAATGACTAAAGGGTCTATTTCACCTGATCGCCTGACTGCTAAAAAATACTTTTTTAACTTAAGAATGATGATAGATTAAAATATATACACTAGTTAATATGACCATTGCATATCTTAAAATACGATTTTTTATATATTTTTCTGTTCAACCACCTTTGTACTGATCTGAGACTAAACCTCATGCAGGATAATCTCTTTCCTAATGAGGTAACACTTTTCTAAAGGTCCTTTGTTAAGATGACAGGCTAGTAATTCTACCCACATCAGCCATCTTTTTTCCCATATTGCCAAGTCTTAGCATGTAAAATAAGTTTAAGTGAGAATCTTTTTGTCAAAATCAGTTAATTTCATTCCAATCTCAATGAAAATTCTGGTACACATTTATTTTCATGTCTCCTCTAAAAAGCATAGAGCAATTTTAACAGCTGTCAGCTTTGAACTGACTGGCTTTGGGTCTTCTGAGAAGAAAAAAGTCCAGCAGAATAGTGTTAGCTGATAGGCATACACAGCCCAGTCTCTGCAGCAGTAGTGGGACCAGTTTCCAGTTGATTTGCCAGTGAGCATCTACAGATGAGATAATGGTGACATGAGGGTACAGTCAGGCTATGAGCTTTGAACTTCTTGCACATTTTTGTTTTCACTCAGCTGAGCTGTCTTTTATATCTGTCTGCTGGCTTCTTAGAGATACACTGGTTAAAAGCGGATGGAATAACAAGTACAGTTTGGGCATTGAAATATGTCCTTCTGCTCCTATTTTCTTTTCAGTATGTGTATTTGAAAGAATACTTTTGAAAGCCCCAACCTTTTTTTTTTTTTTAAGAAAACTGAACAATAGAGAGATGAGTCTTTCATTTGCTTCCCCTAAAGTAAGCATACAGCTCCTATTGTTTTCAAGAATGAAGGATCAAGTTCATAACATGTTTACAAGACAATACAAAGGGAAGGCAGAAAACATAACAAAAGTATAAACATCTCTATACACTTATCTATATATAAAAGTAACAATTTTAGAGCACTCTGTTCCTATTTCAAGAAATACACAAATAGTCCTATTAACATCTGAATACACTGTATCACATTGTTTGAAAGGTGAGGAAAAGAAAAGCAAAAGAAAGACTGAGAACACCTCAAATGTGTGATACAGGACTGTGATGTAATAGAGAAGAGAATATTGAAGATAGGCTTGAGTCCTGAAGAAATTTTATGAGAAACTCTGTGTGGATTACTTCATAGAGTGCAGAGCTGTCTCAGATCATCTCTGTGACTTCAGAGAGAATCTGAGCTGCGGAACTTCACAGGAACCACAGATGCAATCGTACATAGCACCTTAGTATTTGCATGCACATAACAGAACACATGTACTGGGTCTCTCCAGTTACTTCTTGGAATGACTGTCTAGTCTGATTGTATTTGGTAGGAGTGTCCTCCTTTCATTCCTCTCAAAAGCCTACGCTCTGCTCCTGTAGTATTGTTTGTTGACATGGACTGTTTTAAAACAATTACCAATTTATCAAATCCCCATGAGTGTCAGTGGTTGTCAAGACTGCTANCCACCCCCCCACCCCTTCTGCCAAGCCTATTTCTCCTGAATAGTGTAAATCCATCTAACTGAACGCTCCAGTCATGAGACTCATCCCACCATGTTTCCGTGATGGCAATTATGTCACACTTCTCCTGGCACACCAAAGCTTCCAGCTCTTCCTGCTTTCATATCATTTACCTCTTCGGTCAGCCTTCTGTCTTTTGTGGTTTCTTGGCCCTCACCATGTATCTTCCAAATGTGTATGACAGCTGGGAAAAAGGGCAGCCATAGGTTACAGCTGATAGTCCTGGTATTTTTATGCTGCGATGTAAAATAATTTTACCCTGTCATTTTCTCCTTGGAATAGTAATTGATATCATTAGTAAGGGTACTTTCAGAACTTCTTCGCTAATTTACACTAACTTCTTCACTGAAGAAGAAAACTGATATTTTGCCTTAAAAATGTTTAATATCAGTAGTACAATTTGTATCATTTTATCCAGAAAATAATGCACGTAAATTTTAGCTTCCTTCTGAATAGACGAAGGTACCATCTTCAAGAAAAGAGTTTTTTTTATACTTACATCAAGCTATTTTTAATTGCCTTAGGGTTAGAGTCACACAAAGGCTCAGGCAATGGTAAGAAATGCAGGTCACATCTCCTAGATACCCTGCCTCTTACTAAGGCCCACTAACCTAAGTCAAATTAAATTAGATGTCTTATACAGAAGACATGAACAACACACACTTTCAAAGGAGCTTCCAGAAAAAGATTAGTCATGAGGCTATAGATTAGTTTGACTTGACAGATTTTAGTCATTGTTAGTCATTTAGATGTTAGGCATCATCAAAATTTAAGTAAATACAGTCATACTTCCTAATTTGCGAGGAACGGGTCTCCTGAGGTTCTCTCAAACTGTCTAATTCACAAACATGCATGGGTCATTAATATGCATACAGGCCACGCCCATCACTTCACCTCCCGCCACTCTGGAGCACTGGGGAGCATTTCCCACTCCTCCCTACAGGCTTTCACAGCACCGGGGAGCAAAGGGAACCATTTCTGAGTCCTCTCTGCCTGGGGAGACCTGGGCTTCTCTTTGGCCAGGCTGCCCCTTCTGCAGCCGCTGCCGGCTCATGCCACCATGTACTCACACTGCCTCTGTGGTGGGGAAGCTCCAGGGTCGCAGCAGGGAAGGGGTGTTCCTGGGCTCTGGTTGGTGCTCTTGGAGGATGGGAAACTTTAACTTTGCAACACTGGGACAGCCAGGGCCCCTTATGGGCGGGGGGTGGTGTCTTATTTTTTACCCTTTAACTGCAGCAGCTACGATACATACATCTGCCAGTCCCTAGTGTGGGGGTGACAGCACTGCCCATATGGACCCAGCAAAACACCACTTCCCCCAGCTTCAGTGGGTGGAGGGCATGGGGGAACAGAAGCCTCCTCCTGGCGTAGCAACTACAGCAACAGCATGGACACGTCCCAGTGTTGCCCCGTCCAGCACACAGCATTTGCCCCACTGCCACCACGGCCAGCCCAGCCCCACTTTTATCGGGCACTTTCCCTGGGGCTACATCATCACCAGGTGCGCCAGGCCCACACTCCCTGGACACAGGACGCATTGCCTTCCCCATTTGTAGCCATGAAAACAGTAACATGCACTTGGCGGGGCTTAGTCTCCCAGCTGGGCATGAGTTGTGGCGGTGCTGTGCTGGGTCTCAGCAGCCGCCCGGGGCATACCACGGCATAAGCCTTCCTTGGTAGGGACCAGGCATGGAGACACAGAGGAGCAGGGCAGGGACCATGGCACAGCGCCCGGGGACTATAAACACTACAGCGAGCAGGAGGCACCGTGTGCCCTCCCCATGGGAACGAGCCAGTCCCGCCACAGGGAGCGCTGGCACCTCTCCTTGGCAAAGGAGACATGCGTCAACCAGGAAGCTCCATGAATCACTGAGGGAGATTCACGGGGAAAATTTCTCACGAACCAGTGAGGTTGTAATGGAGAGATTGCAATACACTGAGGCATGATTGTATTTGCACATACAGGGGGCAGGGTTTTAAGAAATGTATGAAATAAATGGCTACCTATTTTGGCCCCTCAAGATCGGAGACACTGTGTTAAACCTCCAAGTTGATTGTCAAGGTCCAAAATCTGTCCTAGTTTTTTAACAGAATTAGCCTTAAAATGCTTCAAATATCAACTGTTTCTTGAAGAGAGGTGAACTGATCAAAATGATCTAAATACAGTTATACCCCCTCGTTCACGAGGAAGGGGACAGGCCAGTGGTCTCGCAGAAAGCCAAACTTGCAAAGAAGCGCAGGTTGTTAATATGCATGCAGGCCATGCCCATTGCTCCACCCCCCCAGCACTCCAGAGCGCTCTGGACAATTTTCTGCCTCTCCCCTCGGACTGTCAACACAGGGGAGCAAAGGGAACTGTTTCTGAACCCCCTGTGACTCAGGAGACACCTCCCCCCCCCAGAATCTGTTGGCTTCTCCGCGCTGCTGCAGCTGTGCTCCACAGCACAAACCCCACGCCGCGGCTCCCCCACCCTGACCCCGATGCGTGTGTCCACGGCGTCCTGGCACAGCATCTCGGGGCACCGGGGCTGCTGCGGGGCCGGGGGCTGACGCGGGGCTGGGCTGCCTGCTGCGGAGCCAGGTGCTGCTGTGGGCC